>CM044899.1:83598326-83810688 GCA_024500145.1 Gentiana dahurica var. dahurica | reverse complement strand
GGAGGTGTAGAATACATGTATGAACAAAAGTATAAAACTTTTCAGAGAAGACCTTATGGAAATTTGCCAAAGGTAATGCTTACCACTTACCACTATGGACCCAAACAGTTTTGGGTACCTAAAATACATTAACTTTGTTTTGTAGGGTCTGGTACTTTGACAGTGGATGTTCCAGACATATGACAAAGATTAAGAACTGTCTGACAAACTATGTGGCAAAGGATGGTCCAAGAGTGAATTTTTGCAACAAGAACACACCAGGATACACAAGAGGATATGGCACACTTGTGAGAAATGGATTAACTATCAAGAATGTTGCATTTTTGGAAGGACTGGACTACAACCTACTGAGCACTGGACAGTTTTATGACATGGGTTACAAGGTCACTTTTGACAAAGGCACATGTATTGTCATAAGTGAAAGAGGTGATCAAGTTGTGTTGGCTGGAAGAAGACAACAAAACCTGTATGTTGTGGATTGGTCTACTGCTGTTCCAGAGACATGCTTGATTGGGCATACCAAGTCAGAACTAAATTGGTTATGGCATAAGAAATTAAATCATCTAAACTTTGATGATATCAATCGGTTGGTGAAGAAGAAACTGGTGATTGGCTTACCCGAGAAACATTCAAAAAGGATGCTATATGTGATGCTTGTCAACAAGTTAAACAAACAAAATCAAGCTTCAAGTCAAAGACCAAGCAATCAACAAAAAGAGTTTTGGAGCTGATGCAAATAGATCTATTTGGACCAGTAACACCAACCAGTGTGACAGGAAAGAAGTACACTATAGTAGTTGTGGATGATTATTCAAGATACACTTAGGTAGTATTCATGAACAAGAAAAGTGAAACACATCAAAAGATGCCTGAACATTGGAAGAGATTGCAAAATGAGAAAAGTTTGACAGCAGTGAAGATCGGATCAGACAAGGGTACTGAATTTCTCAATAAAGTTATAAGAGAATATTGTGAGCAGAATGGTATGTTGCATCAACTGGCTGCTGTTGGTACACCTCAGCATAATGGGGTTCCTGAGAGAAGAAACATGACTTTAAAAGAAGCAGGGAGAACTATGATTTGTGAAGCATTATTACCGAAAGATATTGAGCTGAAGCGGTCAATACAGCATGTTATACACAAAATAGGACCTCAGTGAACAAGAAGCTGCTGAAGACACCTTATGAGATTTGGAATGGAAGGAAACCTAATATATCGTATTTCCATCCATTTGAAAGCAAATGTTTTATATTAAATCATAAAGAGCAACTGAAGACTTTCCAACCAAAATCAGATGAGGGAATCTTCTTGGATATTCTTCATTCAGCAAGGCATTCTGGGGACTGAACAAAAGAACACTGAAACATGAAGAAACAATACATGTTGTATTTGATAAACCTAAGTTTACTGGAATGGAAGATAAAGCTTCAGAACCTGCTGAGAATGAACAAGTCACTGATCCAGAATGTGTTGATGTTCTGGAAAGGATAAATGATTTAAAGATTTCTGACTCTGCCCCTGCTGAACACCCTGCTGGTAATACTACTGATGCAACAACTGAGGCAGTTCAAGGATCTGTTTAACCCCTTGCTGAAGCAACAGCAGACCCTACTGAAGATGATGTTCCTGAGAATCAATCTAACCAAAATCCTCAATGGTTAAGGGATCACCCTGCTGAGCAAGTTATTGGCAATATACATCAAGGTGTGAGGACTAGAAGACAATTAGAAGCTATGTTTACTTGTTTTCTATCTCAAATAGAGCCTAAAGTTGTAGAAGAAGCAATATCGGATCCAGATTGGATAATTGCTATGCAATAAGAATTGAATGAATTTGAAAGAAATCAAGTTTGGACACTAGTGAAAAGGCCTAATCATGCAAATATAATTGGAACAAAATGGGTATACTCAAACAAATTGGATGAGTCTGGTACCATTGTAAGGAATAAGGCCAGACTAGTAGCAAAAGGCTATTCTCAAGCAGAAGGAATAGGTTTTTATGAGAAATATGCCCCTGTTGCAAGATTGGAAGCTATAAGATTATTCTTGGCATATGTTGCTTACAAAAACTTCAAAGTATACCGGATGGATGTCAAGAGTGCATTTCTGAATGGCATTCTAGAGGAAGAGGTTTATGTTCAGCAACCTCCTGGTTTTTAAGTTAAAGATCAAGAAGATAAAGTGTACAGACTCAGTAAAGCACTTTATGGCTTGAAACAAGCACCATGAGCATGGTATGAGACCCTATCTCAATTCTTGTGGACAATGGCTTTACCAAAAGAACCATTGAGAAGACTCTTTTCAGAATCAATGAAGGAGACAGCACCCTGCTGGTACAGAGTTATGTTGATGACATAATTTTTGGCTCTGAAAATGAATTTCTATGTGAAAAATTTGCTAATCTGATGAAAAGTAAATTCCAAATGAGTATGATAGGAGAAATGAACTAGTTCTTGGGATTACAAGTCAAACAAATGAAAGATGGAATCTTCATTCACCAAACCAAGTATACCAAGGAGCTACTGAAGAAATTTGGTATGGAAACAGCACCAGAGTATCAACTCCTATGAGTACAAACATTAGATTGGATGAAGATAAAGAAGGAAAAGATGTTGATCAAACCTTATACAGAAGGAAGATAGGCAGTCTGATGTACCTTACTGCCAGCAGACCTGATATATCCTTTGTTGTAGGTGTTTGTGCAAGATTTTAATCTAAACCAAAAGAAAGTCATCTAGCTGCAGTCAAAAGGATTCTCAAGTATCTAAAAGAGACCTTAGGAGTAGGGATATGGTATTCAAAAGATGGAAGCTTCAAGGTTATATCCTATTCAGATTCTGATTGTGCAGGATGCAAGATTGATAAAAAAGCACCACGGGAACCTGTCAATTGATTGGAAATAAACCGATTTCTGGTTTAGCAAGAAACAGAATTCTATATCAACTTCTACTGCTCAAGCTGAATATATAGCTGCTGGAAGTTGATGTGCACAAATATATGGTTAAGACAACAGTTAAGGGATTATAGAATTGAAGAAAGAAAAATTCCTATAATGTGTGACAACACAAGTGCAATTCCAATCACATAAAATCCTGTTTACACTAAAGAACCAAGCATATTGATGCGAGACATCACTTTATAAGAGATCATGTTGAAAAGAAAGATGTGGTGGTTCTTTACATCCCAACTGAAGATCAACTTGCTGACATATTCACAAAACCATTGGATAGTGAAAGATCTGCTAAGTTAAGGACTTAAATTGGAATTATAAAAGTTGGTGACACACCTTTGATCAGCAATGTACTGTAATTCACCAAGGGGATTACTCTTTGCTATTTTGGGTGAGCTCACCTAGAAGATTAGTCATTGGTATCAACAAATCCATGTACTTATATGTGTTTGGACAATTGAGCAAATGAAGTTGCCAAGGGAATTGGTCTTTGTCCTGTTGGGTGAGCTCATTTGACAGATCAGTCAATGGTGTTAAACTTCATCTTGTATTATCAGTTGGACAAAACAAGAGGAATTGAATATCAGCAGAGTTACTCTGTTAGCATACTGCGGAGTCATTCTTTATCAGCAGACTGCTGAACTAAGTCTATTGAAGATGAAGGATGCTAAGCTATACGTTACAATACAATCAAACTTAATTGAAAGTCAACAGTAAATAGATGTTATTCCTATCAATAATAACCGCAGTTACACGATCGGATGGTTACAACTCTCATGAAATAAATTAGTGGGACACGTGGAGGAATATCATTCATTCCAAATTTAATTGTGGTTATTGCTACAGTACGTGTACATAACTTTATCTGACAGTTTCAACCACCTACCTATATATATATACAGATATATACACAGAGACTTTACTTACAACTTTCGGATCGATATTTCTCTGAAAACACACTATGTGAACACAGTTTTGAATGCTCTCTTCTTCATCTTTCTCAAAATGCTAATGGTAGATAAGGATGATGTTCACATTGGAACGAGCCCAAGTGTTAGAGGGTTTGTTGTTGATGCTAAGAAAACTGAATTGGCTATCAATATTTGTCGTAGAATCAGAAGATATGAAGGATTAGAAGATGTCCTAAATCTCAGATTGGAAATAACATCTTATACAAAAGGTATAAACATCTGGAGAAACATTGTGTTAAGAGATAATAGAGAAGCATTTACCACCACAGTAAATTGTCAAGAGATTGAATTTTCCTCAAACCTGCTGAGGGAAGCTTTTGGTTTTGGACCTGGAAATAATGCTCCAACCAATCCTGAAGAAATTGAGCTGTCAAGATTGGATTTTGTTGATAGAATAATGACCACTGATGCTATAAAATCATCACTGGGAATCAATGTGAAGCATATTGGGATGGAGTATAATCTGCTGTGCAAGATTATAGCAAAGAATATATTGGGATTTAGTGGAAGCCTTGATACACTGTCTAGACCCAAGATTGACCTAATGATCATCATCTGCAAAAGCATGAAGTTTGATTGGGCAGGATTCTTTATTCAGGATATGAAGAAAGTGATAACTCAAGAAAGAGAAGGGACAAGAAAGTCCAAAACATTGCCCTTGGGTTTGATGATTTAGGCCCTGCTGACTCATTTGAAGGTTGCTGATGTTGCACCTAAAAAACTAAACAAGTCCAGATTTAAGAATGAGATCAACTATCTCATCCCTGGTATGGATGATGATGAAGAGTTGGATACATAAAAGACTGAGAGTGACAATGATGGAGATGATGATGCTGGTGGTGAGCAGGTTAAACAAGTTACTAAATCTTTTGTACCTAAGAAAGTTCTTGAGAAGAGAAAGGATACTGATACTAGGAAGATTACTGAGATGCTAAAGCTTAAGAAAACAAGGAAGCATTCAGTAGAGACTGCTGAGTCTATTGAGGGCCCATTTGAAGTCGAAGATACTGACCCTACTGATGTTGTAAAGGAGAAGTCTGCTACTGATATTTTAAAAGAGCAACAGAATGAAGATGGAAGAAAGAAGAAAGCTGCTGAGAGTGAAGCTGAACGACCTTCAAAAAGAATGAAGGAAGTTGTGATGAAAAAGAAACATGGAAAAGGGAAAGAATTGAGGATTCTAGAAGATCAAAGGGAAGTAGAAGTAAAGGTTGTTGAGCCTATCGCTGATGCTGGTGTTGTTGTTGAGCAACACATTGAAGAACCATAGAAGACTGATGTACTTGAGCCTGCTGTAGAAGTTGTTGAACCTGTTCCTAACCCTGCTGTGGATGCTACAACTCGTGGGGAGAACACATACTTACTGACCTTGCTGTTACACATACAAGTTAGAAGGAACCAAGTGTGGAACAATTGGAGGTGGTAGGTACAAATGTACAATCTGAGGTACCTACTGACATAGTTGCATCTGCTGAGGAAACATTGAATCTACTTGATGAAACCTTTGGAGGACAACAAGTTGAACAAACAGCACCAAGAGAGCCTTCAATGCCTTTTGAGAGGAATGAGAAGAAAAGAAAAGAAGGATATGTTTATCCTAAACTTAAACTGGTTGCTGATTACTTTCAATGGATGTTTGAATATTATAAGAAACAAAAATCAGCTGCTGAGCCAATGAAAGATTTTGAGGAATGGGCTTTTGAAAAGTTAGAAGTGGAAAACCTACTTGATTTGGTCAATACTTTCTTGCTGGAAATGAGGTTGATGCAACTCATTGAAGAAGAGAAGAAAGGATGAGGTATTATGTTTAAGACTCCTAAGGATGCATCAGATAGTGATGATTCATCATCATCTGATTATGATGATAATCATCATACACATCAAGGAGAAGCAAGTGGATCTGCATTGTCAACTGAATCAAGAGTAGAACAGTCTACTGGTGCTGACAAACCTGCTGAGGGCTAGCAACCTGACCAAATGGATGAAAATCAAAGATCTTACTATAGATGATTTGGAGGCTCTAATCAATGATGGAATAAATCTTGGAGATAATAGGTTGGTTGGTACATCCGATACATTTTTGGTTATGGAGTCTGATGTGAATCCTGATGATCAGCAGACTGAAAATTTGGATGTAGAGAAGGTTATTGAACACAGTGAGCCTGATATCAATTATGAAGATTCAACTCAATATCTGGAATGGATTGATACTCGGGGCACTCTATCTAAATCTGCCGATACTCTATAGAAAATTACCGATGCTAGAGGATTTCTAGAGGAAAATATGGCTATTTTTCCTTTTACTTTGTAGAATAAAGGGTCCTACTCACCGAGGAACAAACAATGATTGGACAGAGATTGGACATGGTGATGGGTTTTTAAGGATCACCCATAATTATTAAGGAGGTTCAAGCTGCTGAGGAACAAACAGCACCTGAACAAAGGTCGGAACTGGAGGTACATGTTGCTGAGGATCAGCGAACACTTGGACAAAGGTTGGAACTCACAATGGGTTTGAAGGAAACCCCTGCAACTATTGAAGAACAGGCTGCTGTAGTACAGCCTACTGCGGCAAAGGGTACTGATGGAAAAGATAGTCAGCAGACTGCTGTTATTGATGAGGATGAACAGCTGCTGGACTATGATTTCAGTGATGAGGAGTTTCAAATGCTTGAAGAAGAATTTGTTGTTGTTGAACCTCAACAGGCATTTGTACCACTATTTGAAGAAGAACCTATCTTGGAACCTCAACCAGCACAAGATCCAACTTTGAAAGATATTTTTGGTGCCATGGTTGAAGAAGGTCCTGACCATGCTGGAAGGGATAGAAGTTGGGCCATGGTTGTCAGCAGACAGAGGGCACAATACAATGTTGAAGAGCCTGATGATGATGCAGCTGGACATATGATTGGAGGTATGGCTAGTGCAGTACCAGCACATGTTTTGGATGAGTTGAGGGCGGTCGGACATGACATTACACTGTTAAGAACTCAACTTGACTGACAAGAGCAAAGATTTGAAGATTTGATGAACCTTGTGGAAAATAGATGGAGGACTACTGAAACAGTTGCTTCCAATATCACATCCACTCAATTAAATCTTCTATCCAAAGATGTGAGAGGCAAAAACAAGGAAATACACTCAAGGATCAGTTCTTGAAAGAACAATTTTCCTCTATTCACAAGAAGCTTGACAACCTTGCTGAAGCACCCAAACCTGCTGTGGCTGACCTGCTGGTGCCACTCAACTTTCTGCTTTGGATCTTAAGATCACTGAAATGATCAATCTGTAGGAGCAAACACTGGAAGGAAGGATCACGGTAGTTGACACGAACAAAAATTATGGAAGGTCAACTGAATAATTTAGTCATCACACAAGAGAGTGTTCATGGCCTACTTTCCCGTTTTGTTGATGATTTCAATAAGGGGGAAGAGAGCCAGACAGTAATAGCAAAAGAGTCTGCAAGGATTTTTTCTCAAAAGAAATGGGAGTCGATACAAATGCATTCAGAGAACCTGCACCTGGCAGACTTCAGCTGACTGATGACCTCTTCATAGAATACAAGAAGCAATACTACAATAAGAGGAGACCGTAGCATGACAAGGGTTTTCATGAGGGGATAAATTCCCTTTTAGGACTTAAGTTTTGGGATGCTAGAGTTAAATCCTTAAGAGCTTCACACAAAGGTGGTAGAGGTGGAAGAAGTGGAAGAGGTGGAAGAAGTCTACCTACTACTTCCGCAAGAGAATCATTCGAAGAGCTCAAGCAATTATACATGCGTCTAGGATTCAGAGTACACCAAATTAATATAACTCTGCCCGAGGCATGGAAATGGTGGAAGGAAGTAAACCCCCATATTGATTTTTTCCCTTATTGAAAATAAATGGATGAGAGATATGGTCAGAGAGACATAAGGGATTATCAAAAGCAGCAAGAAAGAGAAAGACAAGAAAGAGAAAGGAGGAACTAGATCAGCATACTCACACCTGTTTTTTTATTGCTGAATCTAGATTGTAATAACTTTTGAACAAACATGATTATAATGAGAAATGACTGAATTTGTTATGTATTTTTGTTTCTACTCTTTTTGCTTTGCTGTAAGGAGGGTATTGGCATCATCACCAAAAAGGGGGAAATTGTTGGACATATTTTAAGTTTTAGTGATGAGTGCATGACTAGCTGTTATAGAGCAAAGGCAAAAAGATGACTAGATCAAATGTATAGGCTTATTAGAGTTTGATCTTTGTATTGGTTTGATCAAACAAGCATTTTAAAAGGTCAATTGACTTTCATCAGCAGACCTGTCTAGGTCAGTAAGGTACCTGAGTCAGTATACTAGTTTAGGAACCTGCTGAAGACTGAAGGTTGAGGGCTCAAACTCGGTTATTGAAAGCTAAGGGATCAAACTTAGTGTTTAAAGTCAAAGATATGGAATCAGAATTTAGGGAAGTCTATGATGACCTAAACTGATTACATATACCTTGTGTACAAGGTCTAAGTTCCATAAGTTAAGTGGTGATTGGAACTTAGTTATGTTCAAGTTGGTGTAATCTAACTTCATAACATAAAGTTATATATAAAGAAGTCAGCTGCAGTGTTTTATTAACACAGCAAACTTGGAACATCTAACTGCCAAGTATTTCAGTAGAATTATATACACAGGAACCTGTTGGATATATATTTTGAATTAATCAAAGGTTACATTGGAAGATTACAAGGATAAGGACAGATAAAAACTCTTGAATTTATCAACAAATCAATGGTTAAGATTAAAGGAAAGTTGGAAAGATTCAGAGCTTTATCCAATGGATACAAGTCAAAGGGTGGACAGTCTGAAAACTGTCAAAAAGTAAACTGACATTGTCAGTACTATGTACTGGGACCGAAAGCAAGTCAAGATAGGGACAAATCTGAAACGGCTATGTTTGAATTTCAAACATATGACATAGGATTCACTACTATAAATAGAGGACTCCTAATTCAGATACAAGTGATGAAAATTGAAGAAAAAAAACAACTATCAATCCTGAACTATCAGTTTTCTTATCAAGAAATCACCCTGCTGATTTACTAAGCTTAAAGCTACTGATCTAGTAAATTCTTCAAGTGTAACCTGCTATCAAGTTACATCAAGTATACACACTTGAAGATTTCAAGGTGCTGATCATTTCATCCTGATCAAGCTGCTGAAAGCTGAATCACTTACTTGTTGGAGTATTTGTTCAGACCTGAGTAATGTGCTGTTGAAATAAATTCATGTATGTTGTAGAGCTTCTGTTGTAGAGTCTGCATCAGACTTTCGATGATCACTTTAAATCCTTCCAATTTCTCCTCAGTTTCAGTTAATTGGTGCTGAGATCTTTCAGTTTCATTACGGGGAACGTCCTTCAATATAGATTTGCTTGTAGACGTATTTTGGACTTGAGATAAGGAACTGGCTTCATGATAATGAGAGTCATGACTTAATAGTTCTTTCTCGTACTGAGTCACGCAAAATTCAGCATCTTCCAAAACTTCTCTTTGTTCCCCAGTATATCCTTCATGCATCTCAGTTGGAAGTTCACTTTCTTCAGATTCATCTTCAATTAGAATAGCGTCTTCTGTTTCAGTTTTCTTTGCAAGATATTTGTTCCACATCCTTCTTTGTCTCCTTAAGTTTCTTTCATTCAGATTTACTGTTTCACTTGAGCTAGAGTTTGAAGTTTCTCTCTTGTCTTCCTCATAGACTTTCCTTTTCTTCGCTCCACTGGACACTGGTTTCTGTATAACTTCTGTTTCTGTGGATTTTGAGATGGAGAAATAGTCTAGTATACTTTGAACCAGATATGTAAATCCCTTTTTCGATAAGAACTTTTCTCCAACAGCCTCCTTCCTTGGGCTTTCACTTTTTCATCTGAAATTTGTTTGATCAATTGCTTGAGAACAAACTTGTTCCAATCCAGCTTTTCTTCAAACCAAATAGCATAGATTAGTTTCAGTTTCTCTGTTGACAGAGTGTAAAGATTCCAGGTGTGACCAATGACATTTTTGGTCAGGAAAATTGTCAAAAACATGAATTCTCATTTTTGTTGATGAATGGATCCAATGAAATTCTTCTTATCTTTGTTGAGTGCTGCTGTTAGGTTTTATGCCTGAAAGACAATTTGTAATTGTTTTATTTAAATAAATGACAGAATTTATTTCATCTTATTTATTCGCATTTATTGTCAATATTGATACACTACAGAAAACCCTAAGTATATTGATTATGTAATAACATAACTCAGTGTATGGCTATACACACGAGGATTGAGTTTGTGAAACATACTTAAAATTAACTTAGTCCGTAGCGTTTATTAATCTGAGTACGGGTGTCTAGATTAATTTGCTAATGATGCGCCCAAAACACTTTAGGTGTGACAGTCTTATCCGGACTGTCTGTAATAGGGTACCTAATGGGGCATTTATATATGATGATAATCATATAGGGCTGGTCTGATTTGAATTGAGTTTTCGATATAATTCCATAATCGAGAAGTCTTATCGAATCACAAGATGATCATATATGGAATAATCTTAATCCTGAGGTGATCACAGACGACTGCTTAGACTAAGGTAGAGTTTGATGTGTTAGTAAGGATCACTTCACAGTATGCGGTCCAACACTACTCGTTGGCTCTATTCTGGGATGAGTGAGTAGTCTGTGCTATCACAGATATGGAATCCATTCCTTCCCTCGGGAAGTAGACAGAAAGTTTCCTTATTTGTTGACCCTAAAAACTGATCGATCGGCCGAGTTCATATTATATTGGATATGAACTAATTGATCACTAAGGGGTTAATGGTAAATAAGGATAATATGTTTCGAGAAGGGTTTACGGAAACATCCCGAATCAAAGTGAACAGTCTATGGGGGATTTATCCGTATGAAATGATTATATCAGTGGACGCTTTCGACTCATAAATTGAGTGTAAGTTATCTATATTCGATAGAGTTCAGTTTCGGGTTTATGGTGGTGTAATCCCGGAATTAATAGGTTGGATATAATTATTCTATCTGAAGAATAATTTTTATTCGATTTATTGTAGCTACTGAATATGGGTCCATGGTCCCCGACGTGGCTCCTAATATAGCATATAGGTTTCTCGTCGTTGACCTCAATTATAATTAAATAGTGCATTGGGCTATTTAATTGATATGTGGATTAATTGTTTAGTTGGACTAGATGATTAAATACACGGAAATAAAGTTTTCGTGGACTCAGCCCAAATTAGTGTGTTGACCTTTTGACCTAATTGGTCAAATATAGAAAAATGTGTGTGGCCTTTTTTGATTAAGGTTGGAGCGCATGACATATTAATTATTTATCAAGGAATTAGTTTTCTTGGATAATTATTTAATGTGTGATTTATCTTTTATTTGTTAAATGACAATTCATGGAATATTAGATAATAATATGATTTATCCTAATTTGTTTGGGATAATTATTTTATTTATCTTTTATTTGGAAAAAAGGATTAATGTAATAATTATCTCTTAATTATTAAATCCTTGGAGAACAAGGATTACTCTCCTATATAAAGAAAGTTCTCCCAAGCCTTTTGACACACGTTAAACACGCCATATTTACTAGTACTTAGGTTGATATTTTCGACTAAGTACTTTGGGTTTCGAGTTGGGATAATCTTCTGGATTATTCCGGTAGCATATCAAGGAGGTCCGGCGGTGGGAAACACCATCCACTTGGTGTTGCTGGGAGACACACGTTGGAAGGCTGTGGCTGCTCAAAATACGTGTTCTTGGAGATCTATCGTTCTTGCCGTTAAGCACCAAAAAAAGGTAGGCTCCTAAACCCCCTTGTAGGTTTAGATCTTTAATTTATGTTCTTTGTTTCGTTTAGATCTAGATCTGATGCATTCCGCTACGTAATCGGGTCAATCTATGATTGATCCGACGATATTACATCTAACAAGTGGTATCAGAGAGCCTTTGATCTAACGATCAAAGTATATGAATTTTAGATCTTGGAGTGGAAAAGCAAGTTTTAGGTGTTTTTATTTCGTTTTTGGTAAATTTGAAATTTAATCATGTTGTATGCTTGTGAATGTTGTGGTTGAAGTGATGGACTGGGGTTGGTATTGTTTACCCGGAGATCTATTTTGTAGCTCCATTGTTTAGTAACAATTGAGCATAGGATTTGTATATTTAATTATGCTTTTTTCGAAAATTCCATGTAAAAGTAGCATCTTTTATTGTAGTTTTGTTATTCCGGGCTCGAAATATGAAGATCTTGCTGAAAAGATGAAGATCAAGGCGAAACCCAATGTATGAACGAGGAGAAACGGCTAAAAACATGCGACGCTGAAAAGCGTCGCTATAAGTCTGTTTTTTATAAACCTGCATGCAGCTAGGGTTTTCAGCGGCTGTATGTAAAAAAAAAATTTAACCTAATTTTTTTTTTTATCAAATCTGCCGTTATTTGGCAGAAAATTATAAAAAAAAATAAAAAATTTCTGGAAGTTTTTTTTATACAGCCGCACTTAAATAAATAATAACAAAAAAAAGGTTTTTGATAATTATAATAATATTTGTTTATTTAATTAAAAAGCCTTTTCTCCTCTCGGGTGTTCGTGATTCGTGATCCGGCGGTTCGAGTTCAAGATTCGAAGATCAAGACTCGAAGACATAGTTTATGTTTTACTTTTCCTTAGAAAATAGTTAGTCGGGGGTACCAACGGTCCATCTCAGTGTTTACTTTTCGGTATAATTTTGTATTTGATCAAGATTACATGCTTAAAACCGGAAAATTACCATGACTTGCATCTCCATGATTCCACTCCAATGTATACACGTAGTTTTTTAATTTCGAATTAAAATAGACTTGTATAACTCGAATAATTAGTATGAATGCTTATTAATTTAATATGTGGTAGTTAAATAATAAATAGCTAATTATAAAAACCGAGGACCCGGGTTTTTGTCAATCGTTACGATTTTAGTGATGGATTCTCGGTGAATCCCACTTGGATAAATCGTTGAGCTTTTCGGTGATGGGTTCTCAGTGAACCCACCTTAAACAAAAACGAGATTACGCTTTCGGTGACAATTTAGAAATCGGAGAATCTTAGTACATGGGTTCGGAAATGGTCTAACCATGGTTGGGCGAGTTCAACCGAGCTTCGGCTCAATCGACTCCCATCATGTGTGATGTACGTTACAGCAGTTCGACAGGACTTAGCATAGCCGATAAGCCTTCGGGCTAAACGGGGCTTCTCTTGCCGGATTGGCCTGAACTGTCACGAATAAGACGGCGTAGGCTTGCCTACATAACCGACCCTATTCGGAGTACTTTGATTTATTGTTTCTTATTGTCAAGGCCAAAACCGTAATTAGTAAACCCACCACTTTTTTCAAATTATTGAGTGGGAGTGGGGAAGGCGACAGCCAAACCCACGGCCTCTACTATAAATGCAAGCACGTGAGAGAAGGGTGACACCTCGAGCCGCTTTGATTCCAGCCCCTGCGGGTGGTGTTCACCCCTATCAAAATTCAAGGCTTGGTTTCCGAAAGGATAGGATTTTAGGTACTCGTTGAGTCACTGACCGACCATGCGGCGGCACAATTGGGGCGTACTTTGAGATCTGATATAGTAGGTCACACTCTTTATGGTTATTTTCGAAATATTTAGGCTAGAAAAAAGAAGGTAGTCAATGAGTAAGGCCCGGGATGTCTGATTCCCACGAGATGTTCGATTCTCGAAGCTTAATCATTGAGAGAGATTGTCTCAGTTTAATCGTCACCTCTGCGACTGACCCTGCGGCGGCACTGAGGTGTGAGATTAAATCCTTGGAATGGTAGGATAGACTTTATATACTTTATTATTCCTAAAATACAAAATATAGTAGTGTATATTTGATTAAATTTCTGTCATTTTATTTACAGCAACATGTCTTCGCAAATTCAAACTTTACTGAATGATAAGCTAAATGGCGACAATTTTACTAAGTGGAAAAGTAACGTAAACGTGGTGCTCGTATTTGAGAATGCGCAATTTGTTTTGACTGAGGAGTGCCCTGTTCTTCCCCTTCAAAATCCGCCTAAACGCATTTGCGATCAACATAAAAAATGGACAGAGGCAAATAATAAGGCAAGAGGCATCTTCTTAGCCTCAGTGTCGGATGTCATTCGGAGCAAGATTGAGGATTTTAATACTGCACGAGAAATCTTGCAGCATGTAACCACCGTGTTTGGCAAACCGTCTGATCAAGCAAGACACGAGGCCGTGAGGAAGGCTGTCAATGCCAAGATGAGGCGGGGTCAGTCGGTTACTGGTCATGTGATGAACATGATTAGTTACTTTACCGATGCAGCAACTCATGGTGCGATTATAGACGATGCTACCCAAGTGTCAGTGATTCTCGAATCTCTGACATATGATTTCCTGACGTTCAGGACCAGCTACATCATGTCTAAGGCTCACCTTTCCATGATGGATTTGATCAATGAACTTCAAGTCTATGAGGGTCTTTCTACGAAAGATAAAACCCTAGACAAGGAAAAGAAGGCTGAGGCCAATGTGGTCGTAGCCAAGGCGTCTAAGTCAAACCAGCAGGGTAAGCAAAAGAATAAGAAACAAACTGTGCCGGTGCCTAAAACTATGAAGAAGAAGGCTAAGCCGAATACACTATCCAAGCCCAAGGGCAAGTGTCATTACTGCAATGAGATAGGGCACTGGCGTCGTCACTGCCCCATATATCTCAAAGATGTAAATGATGGGAATGTTAAGGCTAGCAATGCGAAAGATAAGAAAGGTAATAATGAATTACTTGTCTTGGAATCTTTTAATGTAGCTAAAGATGTATCAAATTGGATACTGGATACTGAAGCTACTAACAATTTATGTTCTTCTTTACAGATCCTTAGTTCGTTTGAGGAGCTAGAGGAAGGAACTCAAGTTATGAGAGTCGGCACCGGGGCGTTAGTTTTAGCAAAAGCAGTGGGAGCTGTGGTTTTACATTTTGGGAATAAAGTTTTACATTTAGACAATGTTTATTTCATTCCGAATTTTCGTAGAAATTTAATTTCGTATTCTGCTTTGAAAGACCAGTTGTACTCTGTTTCTTTTATGAATAATGAGTTTACTATTTCAAAGAATGGTTTTACTTTGTGTACTACTGTATTAGAAAATGGATTGTATTTCATTAAACCCACGCAAGCTCCCATGTTAAATACTGAAATGTTTAAAGTAGCACATCTAAAATCTGCTAAAAGGCAGAAAATTTCTCATAAATAAGATAGTACATATCTTTGGCACATTAGGCTAGGTCACATTTCCTTGGAAAGAATCAAACGACTGGCTAAGGGTGATTCCTTAAAAGAGTTATCTGTTGACTCGCTGCCCGTTTGCGAATCTTGCCTGGAGGGAAAAATGACTAAGCGTCCCTTCTTGTCAAAAGGGAATAGGGCCAAAGAACCTCTAGAGTTAGTACATTCAGACCCCTGTGGTCTGATGAATGTGCAAGCTAGAGGTGGATTCGAGTATTTTGTTACTTTCATCGACGACTACTCGAGGTTCGGATATGTTTATCTGCTGCATCGTAAATCCGAGACTTTTGGCAAGTTTAAGAAATTTCAAGCAGAAGCCGAAATGCAGTTAGGCAAGTCCTTGAAATGCCTTTGCTCGGATTGCGGAGGAGAGTACTTAGACACTGAGTTCACTGACTACCTACTTGAATATGGGATCTGTTCCCAACGTTCTACGCCTAGGACACCTCAGCAAAATAGAGTTGCTGAAAAGAGATATAGAACATTGATTGACATGGTCAGATCAATGATGAGTTATGCCTCGCTTCCGATATCCTTTTGGGGATATGCTCTAGAAGCAGTGGTACACATTTTGAATGTGGTTCTGTCTAAGTCTGTCAGTTAGACACCCTTGGAACTTTGGAAGAGACATGGCGAAAGCATACGTCACTTTCGAATTTGAGGTTGTCCTGCACATTTACTAGTGGACAAGACTACGAAACTACAAAAGCGTACGAAAGTATGTCTGTTTGTTGGTTACCCCAAGAGAACACGTGGAGGTCTGTTTTACGATCCGGAAGATAACAAGGTAATAGTTTCCACTAACGCCATGTTTTTGGAGGATCAGTATATGACAAACTTCAAGCCTCGAAGTAAAGTCGTACTTGAGGAGTTACTTTCTGACGAGGTCAGACCACAAGTGCCACCTAGTGTCACTGTAGAAAGTACTATGAATGCAACAGTGACCCCTCCTCCTAATCCACCCAGACGTACTGAGAGAGTGGTTCAGCCACCAAATCGGTATGGACAATCAGAGGCAAACGTAACCGTCTCTGATGGTGTGGAAGATGATCCAGTGTCTTTTCGCGAGGCCATGGATGATCGTGACAAGGATCAATGGGCTGACGCGATGAATCAAGAGATAGAGTCCATGTACTCTAACTCTGTCTGGAAACTTGTAGATTGCCCTGAAGGGGTAAAAACCATAGGGAGCAAGTGGCTCTACAAGAGGAAGCGAGGAGTTGATGGTAAGGTGCAAACCTTTAAAGCACGGCTTGTAGCTAAGGGCTACACACCGAGAGAGGGTATAGATTACGAAGAGACCTTCTCCCCTGTGGCCATGCTTAAATCCATCCGATCCTCCTTTCTATTGCCGCATGCCTAGATTATGAAATCTGGTAAATGGATGTCGAGACAGTGTTTCTTAATGCCTTTCTCGACGAGGAAATCTATATGCAGCAACCAGAACGATACATCGAGGAAGGCCAAGAGCACAAAGTGTGCAAGTTGCTCAGATCCATTTATGGGTTGAAGCAAGCATCTCGGTCTTGGAATCATAGATTTGATGACACCATTAAGTCATATGATTTCGAACAAAATCCTGATGAACCTTGTGTATACAAGAAAGTAAATAAGGATAAGGTTGCGTTTCTAGTGTTGTACGTAGATGACATTCTCCTAATTGGAAACGATAAGGGGATGTTGTCGGACGTTAAAATTTGGTTGGCCAGCCAATTCCAAATGAAAGATTTGGGAGAGGAGAATTATGTTCTCAGGATCCAATTAATACGGGATCGTAAGAACAAGATGTTAGCTCTTTCACAAGCAACTTACATTGATAAGGTGATGGCTAGATATAGCATGACGGACGCAAAGAATGGTTACCTACCAACTCGTCACGGCGTCCATCTCTCTAAGCCAAAGAGTCCTCAGACTCCTGAGGAAATTGAGGCTATGCAAAGAGTGCCTTATGCTTCGGCTGTAGGTAGTCTAATGTATGCTATGTTGTGCACTAGACCTGATATCTGTTATGGCGTTGGACTCGTCAGTCGTTATCAGTCTAATCCAGGCAATGAGCATTGGATTGCAGTAAAGAACCGCTTAAAGTACTTGAAGAGGACCAGGAATTATATGCTGGTATATTCGGGTGCAAACCTGGATGTACAGGGGTACACTGACTCTGACTTCCAGTCAGATAGAGATGATCTCAAATCTACTTCAGGCTCAGTGTTTACCATTGGTGGTGGTGCAGTCATTTGGTGAAGCGTCAAGCAATCCAGCACGGCTGATTCTACTATGGAAGCTGAATACATTGCGGCCTCTGAGGCAGCTAAGGAAGCAGTTTGGCTCAAGAAGTTCCTGAGTGGTTTAGGGGTCTCTCCAAATCACAACGATCCGATTGCCCACTATTGTGACAACAATAGGACATTATCTAATTCGAAAGAACCCCGTAGTCACCGGAAGTCGAAGCATATCGAGAGAAAGTATCATTTAATCAGAGAGATAGTCCAAAGAGGTGACATTTCCGTCAAGAAAATCGCCTCTGCTGACAACCCTGCTGATCCTTTCATCAAGACATTGCCGTTAGAAGTCTTCAACCGGCACTTGGAAACTATTGGTATTAGGGACATGACTTATTTGCTTTAGGGCAAGTGTGAGTTGTATTGTTGAAATATCCCGAATCGAAGTGAACAGTCTTGGAAGGATTTATCCGTATGAAATGATTATATCAGTGGACGCTTTCGACTCATAAATTGAGTGTAAGTTATCTATATTCGATAGAGTTCAGTTTCGGGTTTATGGTGGTGTAATCCCGGAATTAATACGTTGGATATAATTATTATGTCTGATGAATAATTTTTATTCGATTTATTGTAGCTAATGAATATGGGTCCATGGTCCCCGACGTGGCTCCTAATATAGCATATAGGTTTCTCGTCGTTGCACATCAATTATAATTAAATAGTGCATTGGGCTAATTAATTGATATGTGGATTAATTGTTTAGTTGGACTAGATGATTAAATACACGGAAATAAAGTTTTTGTGGACTCGGCCCAAATTAGTGTGTTGACCTTTTTACCAAATAGGTCAAATATAGAAAAATTCGTGTGGCCTTTTTTGATTAAGGTTGGAGCGCATGACATATTAATTATTTATCAAGGAATTAGTTTTCTTGGATAATTATTTAATGTGTAATTTATCTTTTATTTGTTAAATGATAATTCATGGAATATTAGATAATAATATGATTTATCCTAATTTGTTTGGGATAATTATTTTATTTATCTTTTTTTTGGAAAAAGGATTAATGTAATAATTATCTCTTAATTATTAAATCCTTGGAGGACAAGGATTACTCTCCTATATAAAGAGAGTTCTCCCAAGCCTTTTGACACACATTAAACACGCCATATTGACTAGTACTTAGGTTGATATTTTCGACTAAGTACTTTGGGTTTCGAGTTGGGATAATCTTCGGGATTATTCCGGTAGCATATCAAGGAGGTCCGGCGGCGGGAAACACCATCCACTTGGTGTTGCTAGGAGACACACGTTGGAAGGCTATGGCTGCTCAAAATACGTGTTCTTGGAGATCTATCATTCTTGGCGTTAAGCACCATAAAAAGGTAGGCTCCTAAACCCCCTTGTAGGTTTAGATCTTTAATTTATGTTCTTTGTTTCGTTTAGATCTAGATCTGATGCATTCCGCTGCGTAATCGGGTCAATCTATGATTAGTCCGACGATATTACATCTAACAGCTGTGACATTCGAAAGTTTGTCTTTTTCTTCATTTCCAAAAGTGCGGGATGAAGATCCTCCAAATATGTCCAAACCAAAGTCTAGGGAAAGCAAATGTTCATTAACAGTAATGCTTTTATCTTGAACTGCTGTCCTGAAACTCATTCCATCATCAGCAATTACGGCGTTTCTGTAGAAATCTTTGATATTTTCTGGGCACAGAGTATTGACCTTTGTATCAATCAGATTTTCAAGTCCTCAAACCTTTTTGATTTTTTCTGCAATCTGAGTTGATAGGATGGAGTTTGAAATTTTTTTGACTGAAGTCATCCAGACTCATGGTAATTCCTTCATCAATGTTGTATCGCTCCATGGATTTAAGAATTCTTGGGAGAACTTTGAATGTTTTGAAATTGATTGCAAGATTTTGTCAAATATGCGTTTCTGAGTCTTTCAATTACTCAATCGTTTTAAATGAGAGTCATGTCAAAATCAATAAGATTTGTAGGGATCCACATGTACTTCTTCTTCTTGATTGACACGTGTCTTCAGGTGATTTGTCTTGTCAGGCCAAGCGACAGATAGTAGCTGGAAAGTTTTCTGCTTTTGACCAATTTGCCCTTCAGCTTTTGCCTTTTTCAGCTTTGTATAGAAAGTCAGTTTTCTCCGGTTTCAGCAACATAAGAACTGACTTAGCCTGCAAAACAGTTTTAAGTTTTCTTCGATACCCATATCTTCTTGGGTCCGACTGGATTAGTTACTGAAGTACTGACTTCAGTTTCTTTGATGAGAGAATTAACCTTTCTCATCTATTTTCTAGATAGGCCATTACGCTCAACCTTAGTTGATTTCACAAGGATTCTTTAAGATTTATCATCTTTATTTTCTCTGTGTAATCCACTAGGTCTTTCAGTATTTTGATGTTTAGAGTTTATACTCCTTGAAATCTTAAGACTGGGTAACGATGGGTAATTATCATTGCTTTTGTCAAATTTACTTGATAATAATCTTTCAGCTAGATTTGACATCTCAGTTTCAAGAAACTCATTCCAATCTTTTGCTTTGCTAACTTCTATATCTTTTAGTTTCAACTCCAGTGTGAGTTTTTCGGTCAACTTGGCAAGCTCAGAATTTCTCTGGCTGAGTTCAGCGAATGATAACTGAGTTATAGAATGTACCTATTCTTGATTACTTGTTACAGCTTCACGATATGAATGTACATTCTTTGTTGCTCTAATGAATCTTTTATATCGTCAGTTCCTTGCAACAACTCCTTCTTCTTATTGTAAGAAGTTAGTTAGTGACGGAAATCCTTTGGATTTGTCATCATGTACATTGATATTGGTATCCACATCATCACTGAGTTGAGGTTCTGGATTGTATGTGAATTTGTAGCACTAATCCTTTCAAATACTTAATCCTGAAAATCAGATACATTTTGCAAACAGTTAGTTAGGGGGTGAATAAGCCAACTTCTAATTCTAGATGTATCCATTTCAACTAAATGCTTTTACAACTGATACAGTGAAGGGTTTTCAACAACTGGTTTGTAAGATATCTTTGGATCACTTCCAAACGGAAGAACAACTCCGATACCAATTGTTGGTCCCTTGGAAAGGCTAACACAAGTTTAGAGGGAGGGGTGAATAAACTTGTCACAAAAAACTTTCCCAAATTTGAAAGTACCCCAGGAACTGAGTTTCTCTGTAACTTAAACTGAACTATCAAACGGATGTGCAATGTGGCTTAGTTCATTTTTGATCCAACCCTTTAATCCTGCGTAGGAGTTAGTTAATTCAACTTATCTAGTGCTGGTACTGTATTAACTTGCAGCGGATAAGATCAAGCCTTTTGTGCACTAGATGTGTCAAAAAAGATCTACGTCTTCTATGTATCAGTTCTGTGTTGACTCGGTGTCTAATGTTTGATGAGTGTAGTGATAGAATGATTATGCAATAAAATAATCACATCACAAATATAAATGCGTAAACTAAATCAACACAAAGTTTGTTTATGGAAGTTCTGGGTGGTGTAATCCCGTACATCTCCCCTGCTCCTGTGGTATAGAAGGTATCACTAGAATCTTGAAGTATCTGTTACAAAATCCTAGTCTAATGACAGTCCTTCACGACACCCTAGTTTCACTGTCTACACATATGAAGAAATGTGTGATTGTTCTCTTCACTCTGCACACTGATCCTTCGGAGGTTGAATGACTCTTTCACCAGCTCACCACTAACACAAACACAGTCCGCAGACTGCACCAACAGCTGTGGCAACCAAGTTAGAACCGTATGAGGAAAGGTGGAGTTTCTCTCCTCAAACTATGCACAGCCAACCCTTTTTCACAAAGGTTAGGTTTAGAATTAATCAAAAGATTAATTCATTGAGCTGTCTGCTTCTTCTGGATATGACGTTGCAGCTCCAAGATGCCTTCTTCCCCCTTAATGGGTTACTGGATCTTTTTTTGTAATCTTCAAGGAATTCTGGTGGCTTCCCATTTTCTAAATATGAAATCTGATTTTCTGAATCTGGATCTTTAGATATATGCTTTGTAAAGCTTTTTCAGATCCTTTTTTCTCAAGTGCTTGCCTCTGTGTATTTATAGGGGCAATGTAATGGTCAGATGAATTTTATAGCCGTTGCATTTGTTGTTTAGCCAACGTTCATATGTACTGTTGGACTTATTTTTGAGTTTTAGTGATGAGTGCCAGACTAGCTGTTATAGAGCAAAGGCAAAAAAATGTCCAGATCAAATGTATAGGTTTATTAGAGTTTGATCTTGTATAGGTTTGATCAAACAAGCATTGTAAAAGGTCAGCTGATCTACATCAGCAGACTTGTCTATATCAGTAGGGTACATAGGTCAGTAGACTAGTCAGGAACCTGCTGAAGACTGAAGGTTGAGGGCTCAAACTCAGTTATTGAAGGCTAAGGGATCAAACTTAGTAATTAAAGTCAAGGATATGGAATTAGAATTTAGGGAAGTCTGTGATGACATAAACTGATTACATATACCTTGTGTACAAGGTCTAAGTTCCACAAGTTAAGTGGTGATTGGAATTTGGTTATGATTAAATGGTGTAATCTAACTTCATAAATAAAAGTTAGATAAAGGAAGTCAGCTGCATTGTCTTATAGACACAGCAAAACATTGATCAGCTGACTAATATGTACTTCAGCAGACTCATTATCATAGGAACCTGCTGATACATATAATTCAAATTATTCAAAGGTTACATTGGAAAATTACAAAGAAAGGGACAACTAACAACCTCTGATTTTATCAAACAAATCAATGGTTAAGATTTAAGGGACGTTGGGATGATTCAG
This sequence comes from Gentiana dahurica var. dahurica, assembly GCA_024500145.1. Taxonomy (NCBI): domain Eukaryota; kingdom Viridiplantae; phylum Streptophyta; class Magnoliopsida; order Gentianales; family Gentianaceae; genus Gentiana; species Gentiana dahurica. The sequence continues at coordinate 83,788,410 of CM044899.1, read as the reverse complement.
ACATTTATCCAATGTATACAAGTCAAAGGGTGGACAGACTGAAAACTGTCAAAAAGGAGTCTGAAAGTGTCTGTCCTAGGAACAGTCAGATAAAGCAAGTCAAGATGGAGACAAATTCAAAACGGCTATGTTTGAATTTCAAACATAAGTCACAAGGATTTCTACCTATAAATAGAGGACTCCTAACTTAGATAGATATGATGATTTTTGAAGAAAAAATAAGAATCCATGTTGAGCTATCAGAATTAAATCGATCAAACACCCTGCTGACCCTACTGAGCATAAAGCTACTGATCCAGTACAATTCTTCAAGTGTAATATGCGTTCAAGATACATCAAATTTACACACTTAAAAGACATCAAGCTGTTGATCAAATCATTCTGATCAAGCTGCTGAAAGGTGAATCACTTACTTGATTCAAACTCTCTTTTAAAAGAAATCTACTGAGGACAGTGAAGCACATTTGTGTCCAGGACTGTTGTTTGTGGTGGAGCTGGTGAAGAGACAATCCTACCCTTCATGTAGCAATCCTACCTGTTCCAAGTGTTCAGTTTGTGAAGCCATAGTTATTGGTGAAGGACAAGCAACTTAGGGATTTTTGTAACAGCTACCTAAGGAATCTCTAGTGAATTACCTCCAACATCACAGGAGAAGAGTTGACTGACATGATTACACCACTTTGAACCACTATAAAATCTACCTACTTACTTTTTGCATTTATATTCTGGATTTAGTTTATCTAGCACATCAATCTACTGAAGTTAGCAACTGAATCACACACATACACTACTGAGTATCTAATACTTGGTATCATATTTAACAACAAGTAATAAGGCTTAATTTTTGATATATTTCCGCTGCATTAATTCAGTAAACTCAACAGTCAGTAGACTACTGACCAGTCAGCAGGCTGCTGAAGTTGCTGAGTTTTTTAACTCCAAAAGTTTTAAGTGTTAAGTTTATTCACCCCCCTCTAAACTTAACCAAATCCTTTTCAAGGGACCAACAATTGGTATCGGAGCTGTGCTTCTGTTCTGAAGTAATCCTACGTGTTGTGCTTGTGAAAATACTTTGAAAACTTTTTCAAGTTTCTGATTTTCAAAGCTTTGCATCAAGGATAACAACTAGTATGCTAGAACAATATTGATGTGTTCTTTAGATCGTTTTGATGAGTATAAACGTCGTATGCAGGCTTATCTAGCTGCAACACATGATGAAATGATGGATGTGCTGACAGATGGACCACTGGAGATTACCAAGTCAGTAACAGTGGGAGACGAGACACAGTACATTCCAAAACCAAAAAGGGAATGGACTGCTGAAGATAGAAAAATAGCAAATCTCAACAATATTGCTATTGATATCATATACAGAACTTTGGATAGCAATATGTATATGAAGGTGAAAGATTGCAAGACTGCAAAAGAACTTTGGGATAAGTTGCAATTAATCTGTGAAGGCACTGATGCAATCAAAAAGAACAAGATCAGTGTAGCAAAGAAAAAGTTTCAAGAGTTCAAAATGAAACCAAATGAAACCATTGAACAAATGGAGTCAAGATTCAATGCAATCATGGATGAACTCACCCTACTGAGTGTGAAGTACTCACAAGAAGAGATAAATTCAAAAATCTTGGAAGCATTACCAGGAAAAGAAGTTTGGGAGATGAAGGTGACTGTTATTGAAGAAATGAGGAGTTTACATGAAGAAGACCTTCAAACTGTTTTCATATCTTAAGGCCTATGAATTTAGCAAAAAGCTTGTGCCTGAGACTGAAAAAAGAGAGCCAAAGACCTGGATGATCTACTGGATGAGATGCAAGAGCAGATTGCCCTACTGAGTAAGAAAATCAGAATGATGAAATTAGGAAAGGGTTCTCCATGGAATTTCACAAAGAAATTCAGTGAAAAGAAGAAGGATGAAACAAAGAAAGATAATGATTACTTGTGCTATCATTGCAAGAAACCAGGACACTTCAAACCTGACTGTCCTGAATTAAAACAGAAAAAGGAACCTGATTATCTTTGCTTTAATTGCAAGAAGCCTGGAAATTTTAGACCTGATTGTCCAGACCTACTGAAGACCAAGAGCCAACAAAGAAGATCTGGCAAGAAAGCTATGGTTGCTGAAGATGAATCAGGATATGAAGTAGAATGAGAAAAAGGAAATGAATCTGATGCTACTGCACTTGTTGCTGAGATAGAGGATCATGCTTTAATGGCAAATATGGATGAAACAGAGGAGGTATACAATTCTGTATCAATAAACACTCCTACTGGAAGTGATTGTGAATCAACTTGTGGTTCAAATCCAAAAAATTCTGACAATGAAGAAACATTAGATGCCATCCTTAATCAACTGAGGATAATACAATCTGGTTATAAGATTGTGAAGGCTGAAAAGGAAGCTCTTCAATCAGAAGTTGAAAGATTAAATGCTGAATTAAGAATTCTCAAAGGAAAGGAAAAAGAAGTTAGACAGAATCAGCATAAGCCTGCTGTACATTCAGTAGCTGCTGAGTCTACTGAACCATCTTGTTCCTCCACTGCATTCAAATCTGGAAAGCCTTATGGTGATAGAACGGGGTTGGGATTTTGAACTCAACAATCCAATAAGAGTTGATCCAGTAAGGTCACTGAACCTAGTACCAGAATTGGTGCTAAGTTTGTGCCTGCACAAGATCCAACACCCAAAAGGGTTGCTGAGGCAGTAAAGCCTACTGATAAAGCTTCAAGGAAGCAACATCAGAAGTCAACAGCTCCTAATAAAAAGAATAAATCTAAAAATAGGACTGTTGTGCCTTCTAGACCTGCTGATAGCAGACCTGCTACCAAGTCTGCTAGACCACCAAAAAGGAAAAACCAAAAATATTCCAAGGATAAGAATCCTAAATCCAAAAATGCTAATCATTCAAGGGATACTTATCTCAGGTGGAAAGTTAGATTGTTCCCTACTGATGATGATTGGAATATTCCTACACCTACTGCTAGAAACAACAGATATAACCATGCTGCTAGGGTAAAACCTAAGCAATGGAATCAACAGAGGACTTATACAAGACCTCAGCAGGGACATCAGCAGACTCCATATTACAGGGTTGTTCCTAACAGACAGCAAACCTATGGTTATCCTAGTGCTTCTTACAAAAGAAATCACTTTAAACAACATTATATTCCAAAAGGCCAGAAAGCATATGTGAATCCTACACAACCAATTGTTAGACCTTATGGATGTGTAGAATACATGTATGAACCCGTGTATAATTCCTTTCAAAGAAGACCTTATGGAAACTTGCCAAGGGTCATGCTTACCACTGACCATTATGGACCCAAACAGGTTTGGGTACCTAAAATGCACTAACTTTGTTTTTTAGGGTGTCTAGTACTTTGACAGTGGATGTTCCAGACACATGACAAAGAATAAGCACTGTTTGTCAAGTTTTTTGGCAAACGATGGTCCAAGAGTGAACTTTGTCAACAAGAACACACCAGGATACACAAGGAGATATGGCACACTTGTGAGAAATGGATTAACAATCAGGAATGTTGCATATGTGGAAGGACTGGACTACAACCTACTGAGCACTGGATAGTTTTGTGACAGGGGATACAAGGTAACTTTTGACAAAAACACATGTATTGTCATTAGAAAAAGAGGTGATCAAGTTGTGTTAGCTGGAAGAAGACAACAAAACATGTATGTTGTGGATTGGTCTATTGCTGTTCCAGAAACATGCCTGATTGTTCATACCAAGTCAGAACTTAATTGGTTATGGCATAAGAAGTTGAATCATCTAAATTTTGATGATATCAATCAGTTGGTGAAGAAGAAACTGGTGATTGGTTTACCTGAGATCACATTCAAGAAGGATGCTATATGTGATGCATGTCAGCAAGGTAAACAGACAAAGTCAAGCTTCAAGTCAAAGACTAAACAATCAACAAAAAGAGTTTTGGTGCTGATGCACATGGATCTATTTGGACTAGTAACACCAACAAGTGTAAAAGGAAAGAAGTACACCTTAGTGGTTGTGGATGATTATTCAAGATACACTTGGGTGATATTCATGAACAAGAAAAGTGAAACACTTCAAAAAATGCCTGAACTTTTGAAGAGATTGCAAAATGAGAAAAGTTTGACAGTAGTGAAGATCAGATCAGACAAGGGTACTGAATTTCTCAATAAAGTTATAAGAGAATATTATGAACAGAATGGTGTAATACATCAACTGGCTGCCGCTGGTACACCTCAGCAAAATGGGGTTGCTGAAAGAAGAAATAGAACTCTAAAAGAAGCAGGAAGAACTATGATTTGTGAAGCATTGCTACCTGAAAGATATTGGGCTGAAGCAGTTAATACAGCATGCTATACACAAAATAGAACATTAGTGAACAAGAAGCTGATGAAGACACCTTATGAGATTTGGAATGGAAGAAAACCTAATATATCTTATTTCCATCCATTTGGAAGCAAGTGTTTTATATTGAATCATAAGGAACAATTGAAGACATTCCAACCAAAATCAGATGAAGGAATTTTCTTGGGATATTCTTCAGTTAGCAAGGCATTTAGGGTACTGAACAAAAGGACACTGAAACATGAAGAAACAATCCATGTTGTATTTGATGAACCTAAGTTCACTGGAATGGAAGATGAAGCTTCAGAACCTGCTGAGAATCAACAAGTCACTGATCCAGAATGTGTTGAAGTTTTGGAAAGATTTAACGACTTAAAAGTTTCTGATTCTGCCCCTGCTGAACACCCTGCTGGAAACACTACAGATGCAACAACTGAAGCAGTTCAAGGATCTGCGGAACCCCCTGTTGAAGAAAAATCAAACCCTACTGAAGATGATATTCCTGAGAATCAATCTAACCAGAATCCACAATGGTTAAGAGATCACCCTGCTGAACAAGTTATTGGCAATATACAACAATGTGTGAGGACTATAAGACAGTTAGAAGCAATGTTTACTTGCTTTCTATCTCAAATGGAACCTAAAGTTGTTGAAGAAGCAATATCAGATCCAGATTGGATAATTGCTATGCAAGAAGAGTTGAATGAATTTGAAAGAAATCAAGTCTGGACACTAGTGGAAAGGCCTAATCATGCAAATATAATTGGTACAAAATGGGTATACAGAAACAAATTGGATGAATCTGGTACCATTGTGAGAAATAAGGCCAGACTAGTAGCAAAAGGCTATTCTCACGCAGAAGGAATAGATTTTGATGAAACATATGCACCTGTTGCAAGATTGGAAGCTATAAGATTATTCTTGGCATATGCTGCATATAAAAACTTCAAGGTATATTAGATGTATGTCAAGAGTGCATTTTTGAATGGCATTCTGGAGGAGGAGGTCTATGTTCAGCAACCTCCTGGATTTGAAGTTAAAGATGAAGAAGATAAAGTGTATAGACTCAATAAAGCACTCTATGGTTTGAAACAAGCACCAATAGCATGGTATGAGACTTTATCTCAATACTTGGTAGACAATGGTTTTACCAAAGATACCATTGACAAGACTCTTTTTAGAATCAATAATGGAAACAGCACCCTGCTGGTACAAATTTATGTGGATGACATAATATTTGGTTCTGAAAATGATTTACTTTGTGAAAAGTTTGCAAATCTGATGAAAAGTAAATTCCAAATGAGTGTGATGGGAGAAATGAACTACTTTTTGGGATTTCAAGTCAAGCAGCTGAAAGATGGAATCTTCATTCATCAAACCAAGTATACCAAGGAGCTACTGAAGAAATTTGGTTTGGAAAACAGCACCAAAGTATCAACTCCTATGAGTACAAACATTAGATTGGATGAAGACAAAGATGTTGATCAGACCTTATATAGAAGGATGATAGGCAGTCTGCTGTGCCTCACTGCCAGTAGACCTGATATATCCTTTGATGTAGATGTTTGTGGCAGTTTCATTCAAAACCTAAAGAAAGTCATTTAGCTGCAATAAAAAGAGTTTGGGAGTAGGGATATGGTATTCAAAAGATGAAAGATTCAAGGTTATATCCTACTCAGATTCTGATTATGCTGGATGCAAGATTCATAGAAAAAGCACCACAGGAACCTGTCAGTTAATGGGAAATAGACTGGTTTCCTGGTTTAGCAAGAAACAGAATTCTATATCAACTTCCACTGCTGAAGCTGAATATATTGCTGCTGGAAGTTGTTGTGCACAAATACTGTGGTTAGACAACAATTAAGGGATTATGGATTTGAAGAAAGATAAATTCCTATAATGTGTGACAACACAAGTGCAATTGCAATCATAGAAAATCCTGTGTTGCACTCAAGAACCAAGCATATTGATGTGAGACATCACTTCATAAGAGATCATGTTGAAAAGAAGGATGTGGTGGTTCTGTATATCCCCACTGAAGATCAACTTGCTGATATTTTCACTAAACCATTAGATAGTGAATGATATGCTAAACTAAGGACTGAACTTGGAATTATAAAAGTTGACTAATACATTTTTGATCAGCAGTGTACTGGAATTCACCAAGAGGATTAGTCTTTGCAATGATGGGTGAGCTCACTTAGCAGACTAGTCATTGGTATCAACAATTCAATGTACTTATTTATGTTTGGACAATTGAGCAAATGAAGTTGCCAAGGGGATTGGTCTTTGTCCTGTTGGGTGAGCTCACTTGACAGATCAATCATTGGTATTAAACTTCATCTTGTATTATCAATTGAACACAACAAGGAGGAATAGAAGATCAGCAAAGTAACCCTATCAGCAGGCTACTGAGGCATATTGGTCAGTACGCTGCTGAGGCAAGGCTGCTGAAGGAAACTTTACACAGTCAAACTTACAAAAGTCAAAAAGCAAGTGGCGGGATATTTATTATATCTTTGTAACCATAGTTACACGATCTGATGGTTACAAAACGTTATGAAAAAGTAATGGGCCACATGTCAAGACAGCATTCACTCAGATTTAATCGTGGTTAATACCACAATATGTGCTCTGACAGTTACAACTACCCTCTATCTATATATACAGACCTATACTCAGAGGATACATACAACTCTCGAATATATTGCTTTTTCTCTGCAAATTTCTTGTGTGAACACAGATTTGAAAGCTCTCTTCTTCATCTCATTCACTCTCAATGGCAAACAAAGATAATGTTCATATTGGCACCAGTCAAAGTGTAAGAGGCTATGTGACTGACTGTCACTTTACTGAATTGGCCATTAATATAGGAAGAAGAATCAGACGGTATGCTGGTTTGGAGAACATTATCAATAGAAGACTGGAAAGGATTTCTTATATCAATGTTTTGGAGTTCCGGAAGAACATTGTTATACATGAAGGTAGAGAGGCCTTCACTACAACTGTTAATGGAAGAGAAATTGAAATTTCCTCAGACCTACTGAGAGAGGTATTTCATTTTGCACCTTGAAATAATGCCCCCACCAATCCAGAGGCAATGAATCTACCAAGGATGCTGTTTGTGGATGCAATAAAGACAAATAAGAAAATTGCATCAAATCTTAGCATTAATATGAAGCATATTGGTTATGAGTATAACCTGCTGAGAAAATTGGTTACCAAGACCATTTCGGGATTCGTTTGGAGTCTAGACACACTGTCTGGACCTAAAATAGATATGCTAATCATCATCTGCAGAAGTATGAAGTTTGATTGGGCTGGATTCTTTATACACTACATAAAGAAGGTGTTTATTGAAGATAGGGATGGTATAAGGAAGTCCAAGGTCAAGCCCTTAGGTCTACTGATTCAGACCTTGTTGAATCATTTTCAGATACCTGAAATTTCATCTAAAAAGATTAACAAATCCAGATACAATCCAGAAGTTGCTACTCCAATTCTTGGCTTGGATGATGATAAAGATGTGGATGCTGTGGCTACGCAAAGTGATGATGATGGTGGAGATGATGATGTTGTTGGTGAGTTGATTAAGAAAGTTGCTAAGTCTGCTGCACCCAAGAAGTCTGTTGAGAAGAGAAAGGCTGCTGATACAAGAAAAATAACAGGGTCCAACTGAAATTGAGGTTACTGACCCTGCTGTAGTTGCAAAGAAGAAGACTATTGCTTAAGTCTTAAAGGAGCAACAGAAGGACGCCAATAGAAAGTGGAAAGCTGCTGAAGCTAAATCACAGCAACTTTCCAAAAGAATGAAAGAGATTGCCAAGAAAAAGAAACTTGGCATAGGGAAACAGTTAAGGACTCTAGAGGCTCTGAGGGAAGAAGAAGAAGAAGCAGAGGCTATTGAGGCAGAACCTTTAACAATTATTAAGCCTACTAAGATTGTAGAGGTTGTTGTTGAGCAACCTACTGGAGAATCACAGCAGGCTGCTGCACCTGAGCTTGTTGTAGAAGTTGCTGATTCCTCTCATGTAAAGGTTGCTAAGCCTATTGAAGTTGCACAAGTTGTTGTTGAGCAACTTATTGAAGAACCACAGTAGACTACTGAGTCTGTACCTGCTGTGGAAGTTGAAAAGTCAGTACAAGACCCTGCAAGTTTTGCAAGAAGTCAGGGGGAAGAGAAATCTATTGCTAACCCTGCTGATGAGCATGTTAGTCAGGGGGAACCCAGTGTGGAACAGATGGAGGTAGTAGGTACTAATATACAACCTGAGCAACCTACTGACCTAGAGGCATCTGTTGAAGAAACTATGACTCAGCTGGTTGAGACCTTTGGAGGACAGCAGAGTGGACAGACAGCTCCTAGAAAGCCAACCATGCCCTTTGAAAGAAAAGAGAAAAAGAAGAAAGAAGGGTATGTTGATCCAAAGCTCCAGCTGATAGCTGATTACTTTCAGTGGAAGTTTTGTTTTTTAAAAGACAAAAGCCAGCTGCAGAACCAATGACAGATTTTGAGGAATGGGCTTTTGGGAAATTAGGAGTGGAGAATCTGCTGGATTTGGTTGATACATCTCTGTTGGAAGCTAAATTGATAGATCTCATTGATCAACAAAAGAAGGAAGAGGGTATCAAGTTCAGAGATCCTAGAGATGAATCAGACAGTGATGATTCATCATCTGATTTTGCTGATGATTATCCCTCTGGTCTAGGATCAGTGGGACTGCTTTATTAAATGAACCAAGTGTACAACAGTCCACAGATATTGGTAGGTCTGCTGAGGGCCAGCAGACTGGACAAATGAATGAGGATGTGGAAAATCTCACCATAGATGGTTTGCAGGACTTAATAAATGATGGGATAAATCTTGGACGCAACAGACTGGTTGGTGTTTCAGATGCTTTATTTGTTGAAGAACCTACTGACCATACTGATGATCAGCAGACTGTAGATTTGGAACAGGAGGATCAGGCTGATGAGACTCATACAACACCTGAACAAAAGGTTGGAACAGGAGGTACAGGTTGCTGAGTCTCAAACAGCACCTGGACAAAGGTTGGAACTATCTTTAGGTTTGGAGGAAACCCCTGATGTTGTTGTTGAACAGGCTGTTGTAGTGGAGCCTACTGGAAACAAGACCAATGTACGGAAAGATGGTCAGCAGACTGCTGTTATTGATGAGGAAGAGCAGCTGCTGGACTATGATTACAGTGATGAAGAATTTCAAGTGTCTGAAGAAGAAAATGTTGCTGATGAACCACAACAAGCATTTGTACCCATTTTTGAGGGACCTGCCCTAGATCATATTCTAGAGGAGTTTCAGGGTCCTAACCCTGTTGGGAGAGACATGAGCAATGCCATAATTGTCAGCAGACAACGGGCACAATACAATGTTGAAGAGCCTGCTGATGAAGCTGCTGGACATATGGCTGGTGGAGTACCAGAAGAGGTTGTGGAAGAGTTGAGGGTTGTCAGAAATGACATAACAAGGTTAAGAACTCAACTGGACAGGCAAGAGCAGAGGTTTGAAGACTTGATGAATTTAGTGGAGAATAGAGGAAGAACTACTGAAACTGTTGCTTCCAATATTACCTCCACCCAGTATGCTCTTGCTGACCTTGCTCTGGATGTAAAGGGGATCAGACAAGGAAACACAATGAAGGAGAAGTTTCTGAAAGATCAATTTGAAGCCATCCACCAGAAACTTGATAAACTTGTTGAGGCACCCAAGCCTACTGCTTCTGAGCCTGCTGGAACACTTCAATCTACTGGATTGGATCCTAAATTTACTGAGAGGATCAATCTACTAGAGCAGAAAATACAACAAAGGATTACTGCAATTGAAACAAGAACTAAAATTATGGAAGGACAACTGAGTACTCTAGTCACCACACAGGAAAGTGTTCATGGCATGCTGTCTCGTTTTGTTGATGATGTCAATAAGGGGGAAGAGAGTCAGACAGCTGTAGCAAAAGAGGCTGCTAGGGTCTTTGCAAAGAAATGATGGGAAGATGACACTAATGCATTCAGAGAACCTGCACCTGGCAGACTTCCACTCACTAATATAAGAATGTTTACAACAGCAGGAGGAGACTATATCATGACAAATGTTTCCATGAGGGACTTAATTCCTTTCTAGGACTTAAGTTTTGGGAAACAATGGTTAAAGCCTTGAGAGCTGCACATAGAGGTGGAAGATGTGGGAGAGGTGGTAGAGGTGAAAGGAGTTTACCTACCACCAAGGAAAATGAGTCACTAAATGAATTCAAAGAAGTTTACATGCGTTTAGGCTTTAGAGTACATCAAATCAATCTTACTCTACTTGAAGCATGGAAATGGTGGAAAGAAGTGAATCCTCACATTGATTTCTCTCTTATTGAAAATGAATGGATGAGAGAAATGATAAGAGAGATAAGAGCTTATCAAGAGCAAGTAGAGAAAGCAAGGGAAGAAAGAGAAAGAATAAACTAGATCAGCATACTTTATCTGCTTTATATTTTTGCTGATTCTTGACTGTAATACTTTGGAACAAATGATTATAATGAGAGATGACTAAGTTTGTTCTGTTCTTGTTTTTAATCTTTTTGCTTTGCTATAAGGAGGGTATTGGCATCATTACCAAAAAGGGGGAAATTGTTGGACTTATTTTTGAGTTTTAGTGATGAGTGTCAGACTAGCTGTAATAGAGCAAAGGCAAAAAGATGTCTAGATCAAATGTATAGGTTTATTAGAGTTTGATCTTGTATAGGTTTGATCAAACAAGCACTCTAAAGGTCAGCTGATCTACATCAGCAGACTTGTCTATATCAGTAGGGTACATAGGTCAGTAGACTAGTCAGGAACCTGCTGAAGACTGAAGGCTGAGGGCTCAAACTCAGTTATTGAAGGCTCAGGGATCAAACATAGTAATTAAAGTCAAGGATATGGAATCAGAATTTAGGGAAGTCTGTGATGACCTAAACTGATTACATATACCTTGTGTACAAGGTCTATGTTCGACAAGTTAAGTGGTGATTGGAACTTGGTTATGATTAAATGGTGTAATCTAACTTCATAAATAAAAGTTAGATAAAATAAGTCAGCTGCATTGTCTTATAGACACAACAAAACATGGATCAGCTGACTAATATGTACTTCAGCAGACTCATGATCACAAGAACCTGATGATACATATAGTTCGAATTATTCAAAGGTTACATTGGAAGATTACAAAGAAAGGGACAGCTAACAAACTCTGATTTTATCAAATAAATCAATGGTTAAGATTAAAGGGACATTGGGATGATTCAGACCTTTATCCAATAGATACAAGTCAAAGGGTGGACAGACTGAAAACTGTCAAAAAGGAGTCTGACAGTTTCTGTCCTAGGAACAGTCAGAAAAAGCAAGTCAAGATGGAGACAAATCCAAAACGACTATGTTTGAATTTCAAACATAAGTCACAAGGATTTCTACCTATAAATAGAGGACTCCTAACTCAGATAGATATGATGATTTTTGAAGAAAAAATAAGAATCCATCTTGAGCTATCAGAATTAAATCGATCAAACACCCTGCTGACCCTACTGAGCATAAAGCTATTGATCCAGTACAATTCTTCAAGTGTAATCTGCATTCAAGCTACATCAAGTTTACACACTTGAAGACATCAAGCTGCTGATCATATCATCCTGATCAAGCTACTGAAAGAAGAATCACTTACTTGATTCAAACTCTCTTTTACAAGAAATCTATTGAGGACAGTGAAGCACATTTGTGTCAAGGACTGTTGTTTGTGGTGGAGCTGGTGAAGAGGCAATCCTACCCTTCAAGGACGAGTGGAGACTTTGCAGCAACAAACCTACCTGTTCCAAGTGTCTAGGAACAGATTGGTTTTTCTTAATCACATGATGCATTTTGTTGAATGGTTTCCTCTTGTATTTTGGAGGTGCAACATTCCAATCATCCTCTGAAGGGTAAATTCTGCCTTTACCTTTCAGATGGCTGTTGTTCTTGATTGACTGGAATGAGGATTTAATCTGCTGTTTCACTACATTGGGTTTTGACTTCACCGGAACCGGATGATATGTTGGAACTATTGTCTATCCCTTTCTAAATTTTGGTCCATTAATGGTCCTGAATTTAGAATTGTGTTGACCATTATTCCTACTTTCATCCTGACTGTTGTAGCCAAGACCAGATCTGGATCCAAACCTTTTTGAGGGTTTGTAAGCTGGTGCCTTTAGTGGTGCAGTGGTTACCTTTACTGGTGAGGAGATTTTCTTAACTGATCTGTCAATAACAGATGTATGATCATCTGCTTTTTGTTGATCATTTAAGTAGGTCTCCTTACTAGTTAATTCAGCTTTTTCTTTATCCAGTTCTTTCTTTAATCTCTTATTTTCTTTTCTTAGATCCTTGCATTCCTTTTCCAGAATTTCATGATTCTTTTCAATTTCATCAAATTTAGTAGAAGATTGTGCAGTGTCAGATGTGGATGTATTAGATGAAGAGTAAGAGCTAGATGATACCTCAGATTCATCTGATTCTTTAGCCATTAGACATAGGCTTGTTTCTTCAGTGTCTGAACTATCATTTTCATCTTCATCCAATTCTTTGGTCATGAGGCATATGCATGCTTTCTCTTTTTCTGAGCTGTCTTCTTCATCACTATCATCTGAATCATTATCAGATGATTCTTCATTCTTCACACTGCTGAATTCTGCCTTGAGTGCCTTCTTGCTTTTTCTCTTTTCAAATGCTTTGTATTTCTTCTTCTCATCATCTTTGTCATTTTCTTCAGGACAATCTTCCTTGAAGTGACCTTTCTTGTTGCAGTTGAAGCATCTGTATTCATCATCTTTCTTCTTCATGTCTCTGTTTGAGCTTGACCTCTTGTTTGATGATGAATTTCCTTTGAAGGGCTTCTTTGCTAAACCTGTCAAAGCGTTTAACCAATAAAGCTACCTGTTCTTTAAGTTCATGTGTTTCTTTGCTGATGTACTTGGCAAAGTTACTTTGCTGGGGTGCAACCAGTGCAGTGAGTTTTTGTGTCTCTGCCGGAGCACCATCTTCACCGTTCAATTCGAATTCATGAGCTTTTAATTGGGACATCAGTGTCAGAGTGTCAGTGCTTGCAAGATTTGTTGTTCCTCTGATTACGGATGTTATGATCTTCCATCTTTCAGTTAGTCCTCTCAAGATCTTCAAGCATACTTCTTTTTGGGGATATGTGTGTCCAAGCTGTTGCAGTTCACTGATGATGCTTGAGAGTCTGTTGTCCATTTGATCTATGGATTCACCAGTCTTCATTTTGAAGTTTTCAAACTTCTGTTTTGCAATAGATAATTTTTTTTCTTTAACTGCTTCAGATCCTTCATTTATCAATGATAGCTTGTCCCACATCTCCTTTGCTGTTTTGCAGTCTTTGATTCTCATGAACATGTTTCTATCTAGGGTCTTCAAGATCATGTCTTTTGCAACAAAGTCCATGTTTTCTCTTCTCCTGTCATCCTTGGTCCAATCCTTTTTAGGTTTGTCAATTTCCTTTCCTTGATCTGCTCATGTGCCTACCACAGTAGTGATTGTGATTGGTCCATCATTAATTACATTCAGCATCTCTTCATGAGTTGCTACAAGATGAGATAGCATTCTTATTTTATATTCATCAAAATTATTAACATTAAAAACAGGTACTTTTGACAAGAAGTTTGAGGAATCCATTAGTGCAAATGAAGATATAAATGTAAATGTGTAGAAAACTCAGATTTGAAAACTACTTTGAAAATATGTGATCTCCATGTTACCAGAAATTAGATCTGAACAGGTTCTGATACTAGGAACCTTCCTCCGATACCAATTGTTGGTCCCAGAGAAGGGTGAAACTATAGTCAGAGGGGGGGGGGGGGTGAATGACTATAGTGGAGTTTCAAAAACTTTTCTTTTATTCAAAAGCTTTTGGGCAGCGGATAAATCCCTTCTTACTATGTTGTTTTCAAATCAGTTTAGACAATCACAGAATTAAGTTATGGTGTAGGCAAATTAAATGAATGTTGTAAAGTAAATTGCAGAAATTAAATTGACACAAGGCTTATAGTGGTTCAGGGTGGTGTAATCCCTTAATCCACTCTTCTCCTGTGATGATCGGAGGAATTCACTATTGTTTTCACAGATACAATAGTATGATTGTCCTTGGCTTCCCAAGCTTCACAATCTACAAGACTATCACTCCTTGACTGCAACAGCTTCAGTGATTCAGTCTTCCTTGCTGCTCCTTGAGATCAAAATCCTTCAACAGCTATCACAGATTCAACTCCTTCCCAGATTGCCTCTGATTCAGTTGCTTCAGTTTGATGTGAATGTAATTCACACACTTGGTTGATCAAACTCAGCCCCAAGTATGACTTTACAGCTCTGATATCTGAGTTGATCACTAGATGTTTACTTGTAACTTCAGAGAGGAGGCTTTTCAAATTGCCAGAGTTTTCACTTGATTTTTATGTTCAGTTCAACACACATCTCTGTCTGTCAATGCCTTCTATTTATAGCCTTGAATAACCTTGATTTTGAAATTCCGTCCGTTGGCTATATTAATGAGGGAATAATCCTTGATTTTATTCTTGAATCCCCCTTAATTGCATTCTCCTTGATTTCAGTGATCGGATTCTTTCTTCAAACGTATAGCAGAAAATCCATCCTTGATTGATCCTCTATTGATTGTGCATTTAATGCATGATCTTCTGAATCTTCAACATATACTAAATCTGATCTGGTAAGTGTTACTTCGCCGTTTTTGGAACGGTCGAGTGATCCTTCTGACTTAGCCGTTTTAGCTTTTCGTTCACCGTTTTGTCTTCACTCAGCCGAAAGTCAGTTTACTTTGCCGATTCATAGTTTTCTTCTTTACTTCAGTTGAAGGAGAATCTTTGTACTTCACTGATCTTAGATTGTGGTGAGATCAGTGTACACCATATTCGAATATTAATGTATATCTCTTGTAGTATAACTTAGACTTGTCCAAGGTCATCACAGACTTCCTTGGTTACAAGTCGGACCTTTAATGTCTGCATTGCTTCTCTGCTGGTGCTTGGTTGGCTTCACTCTGCCGAATATCTGTTTTTGCTTTGCCGTCCTACCAACTAGTACAATACTTGTATGACTCAACTTATACAACATGTCAGACTCTAAGTAAGGACTTATACAGAGAATTCTAACTTATTTCAGGCTTGCTATAACAGCTGGTATGGCCATCATCAAAACATAATAAAATGTTCCTAACATTATGTTTATCTTTTTATGGAATTAAAGTTTATAATTGATTTTAAGTATATAATTATATATATATATTTTTCGAATACATATATATATTCTTCTTTGGGGCTGAATTGTAAGTAAGGGGAATTTAGAGTGTTTAATGACTATTAATTAGTGGGAGGTTTTATTTGGGAAATAACCTCCCCACTAATCATAAAATTGTCAGAAATTTAAACGCTCTAATTCTGAGTTTGAGATCAAAGGAAGAAGAAAAAGAGACTTCTTCAAATTCATTGCTGGTTACTACTCCATTTTCAGATTCATCTATAGCAGGAGCATCGTGAGAAGGCAAGGATCGTTTGGATACTAAGATTTCCAGATTTCATCAAGGTATGAAAATAGCCCTAATCTTGGATTCATCACTTTTTGATCATGTTTGGTTGAAGAAGTTGTGTATTTCGTCGTTTTGAGTAGTTAGAAACCTTAATCCTAACTAGTTCTTGGATTGGTTGTGGATTAAATAGGTTTTTGTTGGAGTTTGAGAAGTGCCTGCAAATTTTCTGGAGTTTTTCTTGGAGTAGTGCTTTGATCAAGTAAGGAAATCTTCTCTATTGTGTTAATTATGATTTGGTGAAGTTAAGGCTTTGTTTTGGGGTGTTTTGGTGTTGAAATCATGCTTAAATGTGGTCATGCAATTTCTTGGTGATATGTGATGTTAAAGTAAAGATTTTCTGTTGTTATGATGTTTAGAAGGATGTTAAATTTGGTTGGTTTTGAGTGGAAATCCTATAGTGCAAAAAGTTTCAAGTTTTAGTTTTTCTGGTGCACAAGAGTATGCTTGTTCAAGGCAAGCGTACTTCTGCACTGGCTGAATGAAAACCAGAATGTTTACTGAGAGCACAAGCGTACACCTGCTTAAGGCAAGCGTACACATGCTCAAGTCAAGCGTACACCTGCTCAAGGCAAGCGTACACCTGTGCTTGCTGAACGAAAAATAGGATGCTAATAGTTACACAAGCGCATGCTTGACCAGGGCAAGCGCACTCTTGGCCCTGTTCTCATAAAAATATGTGTTTTAATACTATACATGGTTTAGGGACGTTCAAATGGATCTAATAACATTAAATGAACATGAACAAGCCTTGATTAAGCTTCTGACGCGTTTAGTTCCGGCACCGAATGTACTCTTCCATAGAGTTGAAGTTCGGGACCATCGGAAGAGTATGAATGGCTTGTGCTTTGATGAATTAGTATTCATCAATGTCTGTGTACGTGTTTAGGGTGTTGTGTCTAGAGTCTAAGAGAGGGAGTAGAATTATTAAGTGAGCTTTTACCTTGAAAATACTTAGGTGGCAAGTTAATGATTAATAATTTACGTAAGTGTATAGTAAAAGACTAAACATCGTAACATTCTTGGTAAGGCACTTGTCTATATCGCGATGTGTGGGCGGTCAGATAAAGTGAATAACTCTACTGGCCTATAAACGGCTAAATGGTAGAGTGACTTCGCCGAACGTGCATACTATCGGGTCTTAACCCGTGGCTATCGGTGTGATCCACCGATAGGTAGCAAGCGATACCTCGTGGTGGGTAGCACCATGCGTAGTGCCCTTGAATGCCGGTGTAACAAACTTGAGTTAAGCTAGAAACGTTTAGTCACAACATGTTGATGAGCATGAAGTGAACCCTAGAATTGAGTCGGTCAAATAAAGATAACATAATAACTATGTAAACCTTTCTTTGTGAAATCTAGTTAATGCAATAGCTTCTGTTTCTTGCTAAGTACCTTTGTACTTACCTCAAATGCATGTTTGTTGTGTTTTGGGGTTGAGAAGATGAACAGGTTGAACAAGAGTTTGACGAGGACTTTGAAGATGATCTTTGATGCTTCTATCATACTATACTTTTATCATATTTCTTTTTTTATTAGACTATGTTGTTTCCCCTTCAATTTTTATGTTGTAATTTCATTTCAGGACATGTGGCATTTTATGACTCTTTCTTGTGAGACATTTGTTGTATTTCTTTCCTTTCTTTAAACATCGTATGGTTGTAAGATTTGAAGTTCGTGGTTGTAAGTTATCTTTCTATCTTTAGTATGGTTGAGTTTCTATCCTTATCTTGTACAAAATAAAAAATACACCCGAGTCTTTTAGCTTCCGTAAATGCGAAACTCGATACGACGTAGTAGAGGCTTACGTATAATATAGAATTTATTTTATATTATACGTGCCGAACGTTCTATTTCCGGGTAAGGACTCGGTATTCGGGAACGGGGCGTTACAAGGATCGTTTCCCTACATCCATTGTTACTCGACTACGTCTCCATTTTGCCACCTTGATGAGGATTCCGATATCTCTCTCCTTGCCTACAACCGTTATGTTTTGGTTTCTTTCGTATACGTTATGATGGAGTAAAGCATTGTTTTTATAGGTGGAGAGAGGTCCAAAATCCGAATGACATAGGGTTTCGCTTTAATCTCGGCCGTCCATCAAAGCCGAGTTTTAATCAAATTAAAATTGCTTTTAAATAACCAATAAATAATAAATAGCATATTTTCTAGGAAAACAAATTTCCTATAAAGCCACTATTACGGGGAAGGAAATTACAATGAGCCAACATAATTTTCTTACATGGATGTTCTACTTTCTTTTTATCATCCATTCTACGAGTTCGAGAACGATAATCGAATTGGAGATCCCATGATCTGGCTGCATCTTAAGGACATGAGCAACAAGGCTGGAGAATTCTTTTGCAAGCGGATTATGCTTGAAGATGCTTTAGAACAAGACATTCTATCATTTTGCATGGATTTTTAACGACACGCTTGAAGGTGATTTTACTTTTTTTTTGTCTTTCCTCGATTATCGCTTCCACTTTGTCATTTTTTCTTGGGGTTTTAAATTTTGGAAAGGTAAGGTGTTGTACTATTTTCTATTAGATTGATTTTTCCACATCCGGTTTGTCACTCATAGGTTTCAAGCGAGAGCTACGTTTCGTCAACATTTTGGTACGCATACAACATAGAATTTGATTTATTACACTTTGTTTGCTTTATCACATTTAAGCCTGCACCGGGTATCATTCCCCAATTACAATATTAAAAATCTTGAATTAATGTTGAATTACCATCTCTCCTCTACCCCGCACGGTATCATTCCTCAATTACAATATTATAAATGTTGAATTAATTACCATCTCCCCAAACTCATTCCTCAATTACAATATTATACTTGTTATATTACCATCTCTCCCTTCACCTGCACCATGTATCATTTCTCAATTACAATATTATAAATGTTGAATTAATTACCATCTCTCCCAAACTCATTCCTCAATTACAATAATATAAATGTTGAATTACCATCTCTCTCTCCACCGCACTGTATCATTCCTCAATTACAATCACCTGCACTAGGGTTCATCCTCAATTACAATATTATAAATGTTGAATTAATTACCTTCTCTCCCGAAAAACTTAAGGCGATGGGGAAGTATAGTTAGTTATTTTTTATCGTTTTTGTCTAGAAGAACAAACTAATGTACTTATTAGGCTACAAGGAAATGGATTATTAATTAGGACAAAAACTAATTAAACTTAGCAAAATACCCTTTTTCTAATTAAACCTAATTAACCTAATTAATATTTCCCACATCCAAACAAAAGCCGTTCGTTAGACGCAAAATTGATGGCATTCGGCGTTGCGTATCCACGGCGTTCAAAATTGATGGCGTTGCGTTGGCATATCCTACGACATTCAAAATTGATGGCGTTACGTTCATCATATCCTACGGCGTTCATTGGGCGTATTCAAATTGATGGTGTTCATCGTTCGGCGTTGACGTTCGAATTCCTATGGCATTCAAATTGATGGCATCGGCGTTGAGACGAATTCAAATCCGTCGCTTCATCTCTACGGTACGTGCTACCGGGCTAAGGCCATATGCATCGGCGAAGGAGTTAACGGCGCCATGGTTGCGGAGAAGTTAGCGACTGTTTTTTTTAAAAAAAGTTTTAGGGTTGTTACTATTAATTTTGTAACGTTACTACATTTTTCAATGTACTTTATCTATTTTATATTTACTACTTGTTTATTGGCCGTTACTACATTTTACTGTTACTACTTACTTTAGGCTATTAATACTTGTTTTAGGCTATTACTACTTCTTTATTGGTTGTTACTATTTTTCATTGTATGTTACGACATTTTATAGGCTTTACTACACTTTATCTAGCGTTACTACGTGTTTAATGTGTAAAAGGGTATTTTTGTCCATTTATTATGAATTTGTCCTTTTAATAACATAACATGTAAACGTCATTCGACCCATTCATAATTTTTTTTGTGCTTGACCCCTTCCCCTATTTTGTATTTGTTGTTGAGAAAATTGTGTTTGGAGGGGGATTTGAATTCTTGACTTCTGCTCTCACACCATATTGTAACATTGTCTCTCCCAAAAGCTTAAACTACTAGAAAGATAAATAATTAATATTTATATATCTCAGTAATAAACGGGAAGACAGAGTTAAACATAGAGTTTTAAACCCATGCATGAACTCTTCTTCTGATATAACATTATGAATCAACAACTCTTTGAAATGCTTAAGCTTTTATAAAGATATTAATTAATTCACATGTTAAACATTATTAACTTCAACAAAAAGCAGAAAATGGAGGGCAAAAACCCTCAACATTTATTGGTAACTTGGTTTTTTTTTTTTTTATGTGCGTTTTAACTATAAGCAATTTGAAGGACATGGTTGACAGAATATACACCAGAAACAATCAGTGTAACAACTGTGTAATCTGTGTCTTGGACCGTTAACGAACATTGAATCAAGAACCTTAGCAAAAGCACGAATTTGCGTGTCTTCTAAACCCTTCACGACTTTCTCTTTAGAAGCCTCCGCTTTCAGTCTGCTGGAAACGTTTTCTCCCACAAGAAAGTCAGTATTTTTAGTACGGTAGTAACTCAATGCAATTATGTAGACTACACATATTGTCAAAATCGCAATTTTTCCCATGATATCAACTGAAAAAGAGAGTATATATTTTCTCAAAAAACAAGGAGTGCATATATGGGTAACTTTACAGAGAAAAGAACTTGTACGTGTGTATATATAGTGCAGACTTTTCCGTGTGAATATATATATATATATATATATATATATATATATATATATATATATATATATATATATATATATATATATATTACGCTTACAGGAGATTCGCATAAAAATTAATAATATATTTATATATATATATAACAAGCCGAATGCTAAGCCACAAAATGGAAATCTCATACTGATTAATTCGTGAAAGCATCCAAATTATGGTAATATTGTCATGATTAAGGGTAAAATTCTTATATGTTTTATTATGATCCAATTTAATTTTCATAGCAAAAGACTTTTATACATGCTTGAATTTAGTTCTTTAAGGACGTTGTGATTGTATACGACGAAGTCATGATTATATCTTGAGTAATTATGTGTTATATATATATATATATATATATATATATATATATATATATATATATATATATATATATATATATATATATATATATATATATATATATATATATATATATGTGTGTATATAGATATATAATGGCCTAGGACCCGTATTGCACAGGACAGTGATGGTGCTATGTGGTCGGCCGTAGGCACCGGGTGAGGGGCGATAAGTCCGATAAATTCACTATAATAATATAATATAATAGTATGGTTCGCTTCTCAGCTTGTTTTTCTATTGTTATTATTATTATGATATGAAATTTGTTAAAATATATTACTTTGATAACGATTAGTAAAAAATTGTTAAGTTATTCGAAAATATATTATGTAACAAAACAAATATAGAGACGAAAATAAATTTCAAAATGGGCTAATAAAATATTTTCCAACCAATTTGAAAATTATTTTCATCTCTATATTCGTCTTGTTACACCCATGGTGAGACTGCCCAATGGGTGTACTTCTGCCCATGGCTATGTCTCGGGGACTACTTCTTCCAACAGATTATTGAATCCAAAGGTTTTGATGTGGTAATCTAACAAAATCTGCACAATTTTTGTAGTTTGTATTTTAGTTTAATTGAATTCTGTCTCTTAGTGAAAATGTCGTATATAGATCCATAAAAAATATCAATAAGTTCCCCTCAAAATTTTTTTTTTCAATAGCTTCATTAAAAAAAGAAAAAAATCAATCAAAGGCATATAAAATCAAAAGAAAAGACCTTAGTTAAAGAGAAGAGACAACGATAGAACGTGAGATGATTAACTTTTCCCCTCATATTTTTGTGAATTTTTTAATGAACAAGTTTAGTGTTTTCATTTTCTTTCTGTTTTCTTATTTTATTGCCTCAATTGTTGATCAAGATTGATGCTGAAATCTGTTGCCAAAGAGTTGACATAGATTAATTAGTGTGGAAAAATTCTCGGGACTGACATGTAATGCGTTTATTTTCACCGTTAAACACTTGGTTCGTAATATTTCAGAACTCGAATATACCGGCACTGCCTGAGATATAATGGATTCAGTAACTATTTAATCTATCGTCTTCGCTTTCGTAAAATGGTTAGTTCAAGTTATAAATTCATCATTTCTCAATTGATATTTGAATGTTCACAAATTTTTTGTTGGACCTTGTCAGTAAGGTGACTTAAACTCTGCATCTGGGTGGAACCAATCTGAAGACTCAGCTGTGTGATGGACAGCTGAGAAGTGTATTCAATTCTGTGCATCAGTAGGGTGGAGTCTACTGAGGCTTCAGCATGGTGACTATCAGCAGGGTGATAGTCTGCTGAGTACTTTGAATACAGCAGGGTCCCACATCTGCTAATTCTGTTATGTGACAGCTATACAGTGGCATTAAAAGGAGGACACGTGTAGGGGTATTTATGGTGCATCAGACAAAGATTCCTTGCGGCTAGGGTTTAGGGATTTGTGCCTATAAATACAATTGTTGTCTCATTATCTGTGTGTGTTGAAATCTGTAAAATTCAGTGCATAATAAAATATCTCTTTTCTGCCCGTGGTTTTTTACCTCTCCCACTGAGGGGTTTTGCACGTTAAATCTGTGTTCTTCTTGTTTCTGTTTTCTCCTTTGATTGTTTATGTTGATTGCTTCTGTTTCTGTTTCTTGCATCTGAAGTTATCACCATCCGTTTTACAACAAGTGGTATCAGAGACAGGTTCTGGGGAAAACAATCTGTACGATCAACTTCGTCTTCACCAAGGCTTTCAGCAAGGTGCTAGGATCTGTGATAAAGTTGTGATCTTCAGCAAGAAAAGATGTCAGCAGTAAACGTAAAAATCGATAAATTTACAGGAAGGAACAGTTTTGGTCTGTGGCAAATCAAGATGCGTGCACTGTTGAAACAGCAGGGTTTGTGGAATCATTTATCTGACAAACCAAATACAGGTGCAGCAGATTATGCCAGTCTGGAAGAGAAAGCACATTCAACCATCATGTTGTGCTTATCTGATGATGTTATCACTGAGGTTGCTGAGGAAGACACCGCAGCAAAGTTGTGGAAGAAGCTTGAAAGCCTGTATATGACCAAGTCACTGACCAACAAGTTGTTGTTGAAACAGAGGCTGTTCAGTTTGAAGATGCATGAAGGAAGTCCACTGAGGGAACATCTGGACCAGCTGAACACAATATTGCTTGATTTAAGGAATATTGATGTTAAAATTGAAGATGAAGATGCAGCCCTAATCCTGTTGGTGTCATTACCGGCATCATATGAAAACTTTGTGCAGTCGTTCATAGTTGGGAAGGATACAGTAGCTTTGGAGGATGTGAGGTCCGCCTTACATGCCAGGGAGCTTAGACACAAGGCTGCTGGAACAGACAGTCAGGCTGCTGGGCTAGTAGCTAGCAGCAATAGTGGAAAAGGATATGGACAGAAGAAGAAAAAGAAGTCAGGGTCCAAAGGTCCTAAGTCTACTGATGTCTGTAATTACTGTAAGGAGCAGGGACATTGGAAGTCCAATTGTCCAAGGAAGAAGAAACAGCAGGAGGCAATTCTGGCACAGTAGCCTTGGCTACTGAGCAATCTGATGAGGATCTGGTTCTAGTTGCAGGGGATTCTACACACCACAATGATGTGTGGATACTTGATTCTGGAGCATCCTACCATATTTGTCCAAACATAGAGTGGTTTTCTACTTATGAGCAGATAGATGGTGGTCAAATCTATATGGCCAACAGCAAGGTCTGTAAAGTTGTGGGAATTGGCTCAGTAAAGTTAAGGACAGAGGATGGTAAATTTTGTACACTGAAAGATGTAAGACATGTTCCACAGATGACCAAGAATTTGGTATCTCTCAGTCTACTGGACAGCAAGGGGTTCACTTTCAAGGGTGAAGGTGGATAGCTGAATGTCTTCAAAGATTTAGTTGTAGTCCTCAAAGGCATCAAGAGGGGAACCTTGTATATATTACAAGGATCTACTGTATTTGGCACTACTGCTGTTGCATCCTCAGCAGTTCACCAGTCTCAGCAGACTCAGCTGTGGCACATGAGACTTGGTCACATGGGTGAAAGGGGTATGCAGGTTCTTTCTTCAGCAGGTTTTCTTGGGGGATATAAGGTCAAGAATCTGGACTTTTGTGAACATTGTGTGTTTGGGAAATTGCACAGAAGTAAGTTCTCAGCAGGGTTGCACAATACAAAGGCAACACTTGATTATATCCATTCAGACTGCTGGGGTCCATCAAGAGTTGAGTCATTGGGTGGTCACAGATATTTTGTGTCATTCATAGATGACTATTCAAGGATGACTTGGGTGGTGATGATGAAGAACAAAAGTGATGCATTCAATAACTTCAAGCAGTGGAAGGCCCTAGTGGAGAATCAGTTAGGCAAGAAAATCAAGAAGCTTCGTACAGATAATGCTCTGGAATTCTGCTGGACGGATTTTGATTCATTTTGTGCAGCTGAGGGTATTGCCAGACATCATGCTGTAAGGAATACACCTCAGCAGAATGGTGTAGCTGAAAGGATGAATCAAACTCTTCTGGAGAGGGCAAGGTGTATGCTTTCTCAAGCTGGTTTGTCAAGGAGATTTTGGGCAGAAGCTGTTAAGACAGCTTGCTACTTAATCAACAGGAGTCCTCACACAGGAATCAATCTCAAGACACCATTTGAGATGTGGTCAGGCAAGCCTGCTGACTACTCAGTTCTAAGGGTTTTTGGAAGTACAACTTACTATCATGTTAGTGAAGGGAAGTTGGAGCCAAGAGCCAAGAAGGGAGTGTTTGTGGGGTATGGTGATGGAGTGAAAGGATATAGGATTTGGTCATCAGCAGAGTCCAGAGTAATCCTCGGCAGGGACGTTGTGTTTGATGAAAATTCTATGTTAAACTCATCGGTGGGGAGGTCTACTGAGTCTGAAACCAGTGCTGAATCTGATAGTGTTGAGAAACAGGTGGAGCTTCAGGTGGAGTCTACTGATATGCAACAATCGGTGGATCCAAATCAACACTATACTAATCTGGATAATGAACCAGAATCCGATCCAAGCGAGCCTGCTGAGACCTCGGCAGGGCGTCATACAAACATTGATCAGCAGAGTCTAGCTGCCAGCCGGCCTAGAAGATCTAATGTTGGGATACCTCCAAGGAGATATGGATATGATGATTTGGCTGGATATGCACTCCAAGTTGCTGAAGAAGTAGAGGTTGCTGAACCTACTACTTACAGGGAAGCAGTGACATGTACAGAAGCATCTCAGTGGCATGCAGCCATGGGAGATGAAATGGAGTCCTTATTGAAGAATCAGACTTGGGAATTGGTCAAACAGCCTACTGACAAGGGGGTTGTGACTTGTAAATGGATCTTCAAGAAAAAGGAAGGAATAACAAAGGCAGAAGGGGTCAGGTATAAGGCACGTTTGGTTGCAAGAGGATTCAGTCAAAAGGAAGGGGTTGACTTTGATGAAATATTTTCACCAGTGGTCAGACACACTTCAATCAGGGTGTTACTAGCAATGGTGGCACAGCAGGATTTGGAACTTGAGCAATTAGATGTGAAAACTGCTTTTCTACATGGTGAGGTGGATAAGGAGATATACATGACACAGCCTGAGGGTTTTCAAGTTCCTGGCAAAGAAAACTATGTTTGCAAGTTGAAGAAATCATTGTATGGTTTGAAGCAAGCTCCAAGGCAGTGGTATAAAAGGTTTGACAGTTTCATGCTTCAGTAGGGTTATAACAGAAGTCCATATGACTGTTGTGTTTACTACAGTCTGCTGAAAGATGGATCATATATCTATCTTGTCCTGTATGTGGATGACATGCTTATAGCTGCAGCAAGGAAGTCTGATGTTCAAAATCTGAAGAATCTTCTCAGTGCTGAATTTGAAATGAAGGATTTGGGTGCTGCCAAGAAAATCTTGGGGATGGAGATCTGGAGAGATAGAAGTCAGAAGAAGTTGTTCTTGTCTCAACAGGGTTATGTGCAGAAGATATTGGCCAAGTTTGGGATGTCTACTGCAAAACCAATAGATACTCCTATGGCATCAAATGTTCATTTGTCTGTTTATGCTTCACAGTCAGCTGAAGAGAAGGAGTATATGTCAAAAGTTCCCTATGCTAGTGGAGTTGGCAGTCTGATGTATGCCATGGTATGCACTAGGCCTGATCTGGCTCAGGCAGTCAGTGTTGTCAGCAGGTTTATGGCTCAACCTGGAAAGGAACACTGGAAAGCTATTAAAAGGATATTCAGGTACCTGAGAGGTACAGCTGATGTTGGTCTCATTTATGGTGGTGATACTGGTCTGGTCACAGGTTACTGTGATGCTGATTATGCAGGTGATGTTGACAGTAGAAAATCAATGACTGGTTATGTGTTTACATTGGGAAATGCAGTGGTCAGCTGGAAAGCTACTCTTCAGGCTACAGTAGCCTTATCAACTACTGAAGCAGAATATATGGCTCTTACTGAAGCGGTTAAGGAGGGTGTCTGGTTGAAGGGGCTAGTCAATGATTTAGGGTTGCATCAGGATCAGGCTGATATATATTGTGACAGTCTAAGTGCAATATGTTTAGCCAAGGATCAGGTTCATCATGAGAGAACCAAGCATATTGATGTCAGGTATCATTTTCTGAGAAATGAGAAGAGGGTTGTAGTGAAGAAGATTGGCACAAAGGAGAATCATGCTGATATGTTCACTAAACCAGTTCAGCAGAGTAAGTTTCAGCTTTGCCTGGACTTACTGAATATTCAAAGCTTGTAATCTGTTTCTGGAAACTCTACTGAGGGCAGATCAGTGGAGTGGATGATGTGGAGATAGTCTGGTACAAGTACATCTGGCATTGACGAATGCATCTGGTACAAGTACATCTGGTTATGCAATCTGTTTGACTCTAGTGAGAGTTGAAGTCAAGGTGGAGATTTGTCAGTAAGGTGACTTAAACTCTACATCTGGTGGAACCAATCTGAAGACTCAGCTGTGTGATGGACAGCTGAGAAGTGTATTCAATTCTGTGCATCAGTAGGGTGGAGTCTACTGAGGCTTCAGCAGGGTGACTATCAGCAGGGTGATAGTCTGCTGAGTACTTTGAATACAGCAGGGTCCCACATCTGCTAATTCTGTTATGTGACAGCTATACAGTGTCATTAAAAGGAGGACACGTGTAGGGGTATTTATGGTGCATCAGACAAAGATTCCTTGCGGCTAGGGTTTAGGGATTTGTGCCTATAAATACAATTGTTGTCTCATTATCTGAGTGTGTTGAAATCTGTAAATTTCAGTGCATAATAAAATATCTCTTTTCTGCCCGTGGTTTTTTACCTCTCCCACTGAGGGGTTTTCCACGTTAAATCTGTGTTCTTCTTGTTTCTGTTTTCTCCTTTGATTGTTTATGTTTGATTGCTTCTGTTTCTGTTTCTTGCATCTGAGGTTATCTCCATCCGTTTTACAACAGACCTGGTGCAAATCCTAGTTGGTGCACCAAAACCAATAGGAATCCAACATTCTAAAATGGGCCCCTATTTGTAAAAATTTTCCACCAATGTATCCCTTTGAAAGTGTTGACTTGGTTCCAAAACTTGCACTTGGACCACCCTAAAATTTCACTTGAATGTTTTATGATTCACAACACACTTATATCGGTAATCATGTTCACCCACGATTAATTATTTATTGTGTGCCCTTAAAAAAATTTATTTATTGTGCGAATCTTGGTTTTAAGGGGTTTTATTTTATGGGAAATTAGGGATAATGACACAATCTGGAATATTTTTAAATAACAGGACAACTACATATTTTTTATAGGGAGAAGGACAACAGCATAATTTTTATAGCGAGAATGACAAACAATGAATCCTGAAAATTAGTGAATCTCCCCAGTGAATCCCGAAATCAGTGAATTTCGACAGTGAATCCCGGAATCAGTGAATTTCGACAATGAATTTTGAAAATTAGTGAATTTCGACAGTGAATTTAAACAAATAATTTCGAACACGAGTGAATTTCGACAGTGGATAAATAGTTTTGTCCTTTATACAAAAGTTTCAAAAGACTGTCCTTCTACTCAGTTGATGAAATATTACTGTTCTTCTCCCTCATTCCCCCTTTATTTTACGGGATATTCGAATTTTACACTTTTTTTCATGGCTGAAAACGGTGAAGAGGTGAGCCGGATCGTTGACGGAGATCGCAATTCAAATGCTCTATAGGAAGCCATCAATTCCTTACACCAGAACTTGGAATCATTCAAGCTGGCCATGCACAAGCTATTCGTGATTTGAGACAAGAAAACATCCATTTGGGATCCACTATCACTCCGACGACCAGGGAGCTCACTCGTACACCGGCGAAGAAGCAGATATTGACAGATCAGGATTCCCCCTGTAAAGAAACTCCGAAACGCTCCATGGGATTAAGATTCATTGGGCCAACGTCCAAAATGGATCATTGACAGCTCCGACTCCGAAGTTGAAGCTACTGAATGAGACCACCTAACTCAGGAGGAGGTAATTTCTTTCGCACGAAAATGGAAATTGCAGTTTTTGATGGCTCCTTACCCATATGAGAGTTCCTAGACTGGGTGGATAGTATCGAAGATTACTTTGAGGGTATGAACCCTCCAGAACACCTCAAATGCAAAATAATTTCCCATAAAATGAAAGGATGAGCAAGGGCTTGGTGGAAGCAGGTCCAGAATGGTAGGTCCTTGTTGGGGAAAGGTAAAATTACTTCTTTTGCTTGGACGAAACAACTTTTAATTGCTAGATTTCTACCCTGTAATTATGCAAAACAACTAATGCTAGAGTTTTTAACTGTAAACAAAATGGGAGGACTGTGAAATAATACATGATCGCGTGTGCAATTCACTAATACACACGACGTACTAGAAAGAGTACTAGGTCAATCGTAGTATATCAAGGGCGAGTCAATGTCGATCCCACATAGACTATTATTTAATAATGTTAAACATCACCACAATTTATAGGTCAACCGGATATGGGTGGTCATTGACCAACATAAAGGAACAGTAAATAAAAGGGAAGCAAATAAACCAATCATCAATCAGGTATCGAAAAGGCAATAACCAAACTATTCATAACTAATCTCCCATTAATCCTCATCTGATCCATATTTGTAATTAAGCTACATGTGTAATTCCTAACCCTATCTACTCCGACAATGGCAGTAGATAATCTATACGCCAGCTACTCTCCTTAATTGGTCCGTAATAGCCCATACGCATAAAGAACTAGAATTGCCGATATTGAGCGCTAACTCATACCGGAAACCCGCCTAAACAGCTGTCGACATTGACCAGCACGTTCCTAGGGTCCATCAAGATATTGTCCAAATTAACACTTCACTAACAGTCATTCATGTTAATTTATGAAGAAATGCAAATAGATGGTCAGGCAAATAACATGTAAATTAAATCTATCGATCAACGTAGCTGACGCCGAACCGCAGAATTAGGATTTACTAGGTATTCAGATCTAGCGATAAAGACCGTCGCAGATCTGAAAAGCGCAACCCATAATTCTACGTTTCATATTAACGAATCGAATAAAGATTAAGGTTCGTTTAATTAATTCATAGATGATTAGATGCAAGCATAATCTAGCTCTAACACAAGAACAATCATGAATCTAAGAAAAGAAATAAAACATTGGAATAGATCTTACCCATAACGAAGAACAGATCTACTTTTCTATTCTCTCTCCCTCCGGCGACTCAAGACGATCCATTAAGATCGTAAACCAAGCACAATTCAATAATGAAAGACTCATTACTTATTTGCAAGAAGAAAATAAGAAAAGAAAATAAGACTTTATTCCCAAAAGACTACATTGTATCTAGTTGATGAAGAACTAGTAAAAAGATGAAGAATAGATGGAATAGATGAATACAATTTTGTACCTTTGAATGGCCTTATATAGGTGTTTAAACCGACTTAGGGATAAACCCAATGCTTGCAGGACAAGAAAACGCGTTTCTGGAAGATTCTGGGCCTCGTTAAGTCGGCAGTACCTCCCTGGTTACCGAGGGTATGTTCGTCTTTTTCATGTTTCCGACTTAACTTGGAATACCCTAGGCCCATCTTCGGTATTTGGACCATAACTTGGCCTACGTAACTCCGAGTTGGGTGATTCAAAGTGTGTTGGAATCCTTGTTTGAGGCCCTACAACTTTCATGAAGAAGTCCAAGCCGAATTCGACTTGTAAATATTCGTAAACAGCATTGCAATATCACCAATCAGATTGTCGGGGTCCAATCTCCACTCGAAACACTTCAATCTTCAGCTCGGTTCAGTTCTCTATCGATTAACTCTTATATTCAGCCCAAATGATGCTTCAAACACTCATCCATCTGTCAATAAAACCATAGCACACATAGTTGCTTCTATTTCTATCAAATAACGCATAAAATACACGGTTAATATGCATAATACCAATTTCGTCACCCCGTCGTGTCTTAGTGATATTTAGCTAATTAACCCATGATTTCATACATATTATACCCATTGAGAACACAAATCCGGGGTAGATTTATGGTAAATAATTGTACCAATTTGACCATCATCAACTACCCCCCACTTAGCTTTTGATCGTCCCGAGCAAAAACCAAACCAAACACATATCCATTAGTAATCCATTAAGCACTGTCTCGTAGTAGAACCAACGTGTGTGTGCAATAACTCACAAACAACAGTGATGCAGACAGAATCACATTATATCAATAAAGATTTCAAGCAAAACATATATCACGCATCAATCCATAAGTTCCCAATTAATCATCACCTACCTATGCATCAATGTGTCGTGTGATATATCTTTTGTGATAATGCATTCAAGAAAAGAATGAAGTTATAGAGACCCCACAATCCTTACTTATCAATGTGCACACTCGCTCCTCTTGCCTTCAGACTCAGGCAAACAACATGAAACCTTACTTGGGCCGGCCAGACTTGGGGACTAAGCATCGCTCTTAAGACTTCGTTTGTTTTTTTATTGAGGGTCGTGCCCTTTTTACACGAATTCGCTTCCTTCACTGCCTTTATTGCATCTCTATTTTTTTTTCATTTTTTTTCCTTTTTCTGGCAGATTTCCTCACTATTTTTTTCTCTCTTACTCACAAGTCCGATTTGTCCCGGTTTACCTTGTTTAGCATTTGTTATAAAACTGATGGAGATAACTTCAGATGCAAGAAATAGAAACAGATGCAATCAAACGTAAATAATCAAAGGAGATAACAGAAAACAAGAAGAACATAGATTTAACGTGGAAAAACCCTCTCAAAGTGAGAGAGATAAAAAACCACGGGCAGAAAAGAGATATTTATTATTATGCACTGAGTTACAGATTTCACGCACACAGGCAATGCAACAACAACTGTATTTATAGGCACAAATCCCCAAACCCTAGCCGTCAGGGAATCTTTGTCTGATATGCCATAAATACCCTTACACGTGTCCTCCTTTTACTGACACTGTGCATCTGTCACATAACAGAATTAACAGATGTGGGACCCTGTGTTATTCCAGTACTCAGTAGACTTCACCCTGCTGACAGAAGCCTCGGTAGACTCCACACCCTACTGATGCACAGAATGGAATACAGTTCTCAGCTGTCCATCACACAGCTGAGTCTTCAGATTGGTTCCACCAAATGTAGAGTTTAAGTCACTTTACTGACAAATCTCCACCTTGACTTCAACTCTCCCTAGAGTCAAACATATTGCATAACTAGATGTACTTGTACCAGATGCATTCATCAATGCCAGATGTACTTGTACCAGACTATCTCCACAGCATCCACTCCACTGATCTGCCCTCAGTAGAGTTTCCAGAAACAGATTATAAGCTCTAAATATTCAGTAAGTCCAGGCAAAGCTGAAACTTACTCTGCTGAACTGGTTTAGTGAACATATCAGTAGGATTCTCCTTTGTGCCAATCTTCTTCACCACAACCCTCTTCTCATTCCTCAAGAAATGATACCTGACATCAATATGCTTGGTTCTCTCATGATGAACCTGATCCTTGGCTAAACATATTGCACTTAGACTGTCACAATATATATCAGCCTGATCCTGATGCAACCCCAAATCACTGACTAGCCCCTTCAACCAGATGCCCTCCTTAGCTGCTTCAGTAAGAGCCATGTATTCTGCTTCAGTAGTTGATAAGGCTAATATAGCCTGAAGAGTAGCTTTCCAACTGACCACAGCATTTCCCAATGTAAACACATATCCAGTCATTGATTTTCTGTTGTCAACATCACCTGCATAATCAGCATCACAGTAGCCTGTGACCAGACCAGTATCACCTCCATAAATGAGACCAACATCAGTTGTACCTCTCAGGTACCTGAATATCCTTTTAACAGCTTTCCAGTGTTCTTTTCCAGGTTGAGCCATGAGCCTGCTGACAACACTGACTGCCAGAGCCAGATCAGGCATAGTGCATACCATGGCATACATCAGACTGCCAACTGCACTAGCATTGGGAACTTTTGACATATACTCCTTCTCTTCAGCTGACTGTGAAGCATAAACAGACAAATGAACATTTGATGCCACAGGAGTATCTATTGGTTTTGCAGTAGACATACCAAATTTGGCCAATATCTTTTGCACATAACCCTGCTGAGACAAGAACAACTTCTTCTGACTCCTATCTCTCTATATCTCCATCCCCAAAATTTTCTTGGCTGCACCCAAATCCTTCATTTCAAATTCAGCACTGAAAAGATTCTTCAGATTTTGAACATCAGACTTCCTTGCTGCAGCTATTAGCATGTCATCCACATACAGGACAAGATAGATATATGATCCATCTTTCAGCAGACTGTAGTAAACACAACAATCATATGGACTTCTGTTGTAACCCTGCTGAAGCATAAAACTATCAAACCTTTTATACCACTGCCTTGGAGCTTGCTTCAAACCATACAATGATTTTTTCAACTTGCAAACATAATTTTCTTTGCCAGGAACTTGAAAACCTTCAGGCTGTGCCATGTATATCTCCTTATCCACCTCATCATGTAGAAAAGCAGTCTTAACATCTAATTGCTCATGTTCCAGATCCTGCTGTGCCACCATTGCTAGTAACACCTTGATTGAAGTTTGTCTGACCACTGGTGAAAATATTTCATCAATGTCAACCCCTTCCTTTTGACGGAATCCTCTTGCAACCAAACGTGCCTTATACCTGACCCCTTCTTGAAAATCCATTTACAAGTCACAACTCCCTTGTCAGTAGGCTGTTTTTAACTAATTCCCAAGTCTGATTCTTCAACAATGACTCCATTTCATCTCCCATGGATGCATGCCACTGAGATGCTTCTATACATGTCACTGCCTCCCTATAAGTAGTAGGTTCAGCAACCTCTACCTCTTCTGCAACTTGGAGTGCATATCCAGCCAAATCATCATACCCATATCTCCTAGGAGGTATCCCAACATTAGATCTTCTAGGCCTGCTGGCAGCTAGACTCTGCTGATTAATGTTTGTATGACGCCCTACTGAGGTCTCAGTAGGCTGGCTTGTAATATCCCGAATTTTCGACTTCTTAATTTAATGGTAAAGGATTCAAATTTTCTTTTTTTTGGAGGACTATCTTTGGCTTTAATTAAATGGAAGGATTTTTTTTATGATCCTTTACCTTTTTTCTTTTCCTTAATTAAAAGAAGGGAAAAAAATACTAAAAAGGCTATTGGTGATTAAAAAGAATTTTAACCCCTGTAAACTTCCAATTACTCAAATTAGATTTTCTTTCCTCCTTACTTCCAAAGAAAAAAAAACACGTGAAACCCTCCTTTCTCCCCCTAGCCGCCGTCCTCCTTGTGAAGAGAAGGAGAGTAATCTCTCCTTCGTGTTAAGGATTGTTGCCGTCGTCGTTGTCTTCGGTAAGGGTCGTCTTCTTGTTTCCTACAATTCGAGTATAACGATCGGCCGGCCAAAGGCCATGGCCGATCCATACATGCGTGTGGGGGGGATGATATCGCTTCGGTTTGCCTTTTTATTCATTGGAATTGTGTTGTAATTTTAGTATCTTTCCTTCTATCTATAGATATAGATTCGAGCTTCGTTCTAACTTAGCAAGGGCTTTCAAAAACGCAGCAATTCCGGTAAGGATATTTCTAAGTTACGTCTTCATTTTGTTCGAAAGATGGGACTTTTAGTAATGTATAGGGTGGTGTAAGTTGTTTGGGTTGTGTAGCATTGTTGATCAGGATTTTAAGTACAAGTTGGGGCTGTTTGCTGTGTTTTTAGAATGTATAGGCCTTTGTGTTTGTGTTTGGAAGCAGAAAACAAATTGCTGTAAATATTTTGTCAAAAGCGTTTACGTGGTTGGTCATGCTTTGGAGTATTAAATGTCCGTAAAATGTGTTTGGGTTTGGGTTACAAGTTATAAATGTTATGGTGCTGATATATGAGGCTTTCTGTGATAAATTGCTGCTATTTGCTGATTTTTTTGATGAAGAGTCGAAGGGAAAACCATGTCGAAATGGCTAGGGTTCTTGTTGAAACCCAAGGTGGACGAGCGTCCTAACTTTGTGGACGGGCGTCTGCTTTGGGGCACATCTCAGACGGGCGTCTGGGGTACCTGGACGAACGTCTGAGGTGCTAAAATCGATTCAGGATGTAACAGGTTCTGTTGGACACGCGTCTGAGTTTTGGACGGGCGTCCACACCTCCAAACGGGCGTCCAACCTTTCAGACGGGCGTCCAGTTTAAGTGTCCTTCTTTCTTTGTTAGCTATTGATAAATCTTATGAACATGTGTTGTAAGTTGGGTTTTGATGAGTCAAGGATTTTGATATCATTGTGGGACTTGGTGTTGGGCATTGAAGTTCGTAGACCCTTAGTGGTTGGGCCGGATAGGGTAGCTCCCAAAGCCGTAAACCCGGGAAGGTTTCCTTACGACTTCAATGACCTTACGTATTTGGGGAGTTGCAGACAGTGGTGTGGTCGGGCCGGATAGGGTAGTACCCGAAGCCGGGAACCCGGGAAGGTTTCCTTGCACCCCAGTACGTGATGGTCCATTTTAACGATGGTACCATTGGCAGACCTTTAGGATCCTCCTCTTTAGGGTTTACCCTTTTGAGGGATGTGCACATTCGGGACCTTTAGGTATAGATGGAGTGTGGTGTTCTGTATCTTCTATGTATGGGTTGAATCATTTATAGTTTGGTTGTATCCTTTTTGGATTGGTGGCATTTTTCATGATGTTGGTCTTCACGTATGGTTTGAAAGTCTTAATTCAACTTGTTAGTCAACTTTCGTTTTTCATATACTAGATTTATCCTTACTCGACTTTTAGTTGACGTTTCTACTTCTGGTTGATCCTGCTATGATCCATTTATGGGGAGCAGATTCTTAGCAGGTATTCCGGTTTGGGTGATAGCTTGTTGCTGGGAGGTTGCGGGGATTTGAGAGCCACGTAGCCACAGTCACACGCTTGCATTTTATTTGGATTTTTTTTAAAACCTTGAAACTTTGGATCTTCCGCACGTTTTCATATTTCTTTTAAGAGATTGTAATTACTTTAACCTCTTTAATAATGAATGGTGGATGTTTATGTTCCTTCTGTTGTGGGATGTTGAGTATTACTGCCGCGACTGTGTGTCGTGAAATGACATTATGGTGACCAATACCGGCGGCCGACGGGATTGGAAACCGGGGTGTTACAAAGTGGTATCAGAGACGTTCGACTCCAGGACCACCACCTAAAATGAACATTAAGAATAAATTCACTAAAATAAGCATAGTGAGGATGTGTGGGGTAGGTATTGAGTTCTATGTAGGGAAGGTACGGTAAGTTCTGATGTATGTGGAAATGTGGCTGTGTGTTGCAATTAATTTTGGGCAGTAAGTGTTAGTATATGTGAAATATTCTGTGGCATGATATAGGTGATAATTGAATACATGATTGTTTACTTTTTGTAGTTTTAGCTATGCCTCTTAGGAATGGAAATGAGAGGGACCAGCTGATTGATCAGTTGGTTAAGATGAATCAAGACCTGATTCAGGCGGTCAACAAGCTGACAGAGGATTGTTCTCAGGGGTCAACTACCGGCATGACTAGGGCCGTGAGTCAGCAGAGGCCTAGTCAGTACGATGGTAAGGGTGATCCTAAGGGACTCGAGCGGTGGATTAGAGAGTTTGAGAAGATCTTCGCCACTCTAGGCTGTCCAGAGGAACTGAAGGTCGACCAAGCTGCTTTCTACTTGGTTGACAGGGCTGATTTGTGGTGGGGTGCTAACAAAGATCGGTTGGCTCAGACTGAAAATGAGCAAGGGGAATCAGTAGTGGTACCACTGAACTGGACCGAGTTTAAGCAGGAGCTGAGGCGTGAATTCTTTCCCGAATCTAAGAGGAAAGAGCTGCGGGTTGAGTTCGATAATCTCCGACAGGGGGATATGACTGTTCAAGAATATTACGAGAAGTTTGTCGACTTGGCGGTTTATGCATCTGAGCTAGTGCCGACTGAAGAGGCCAAGATGGTGAAGTTTGAGCAACACTTAGATTTAGCGATCCGGGATCGTATGGGGGCAAGCAGGGGCTTCACGAGCCTAAAAGAGATGTGTGAAGTGGCATGCAACATCGAGAGGATTCGGAAGGAGGTGAAAGCGGCATATGCTACTAACAAGAGGAAGAGTGTCTCCGAGGACAATCGGGGGCAACAAAAACGCAGTAATTCTGGGAACCCTCCAATACGACCCTCTTTTTCGGCAAATTCTCACGTTACCAGAGGCAGCGGTGGTCAGCCAGCGAGAGGTAACTCTCAGGGGTTTAGTCGGCCACGAAGTTATCACTGCAAGCGGTGTCAGGGAAACCATCCGGGTACGGATTGTTCAGGTGCACAAATCCAGTGTCACAATTGCGGGAAGCTTGGAAATAGACGATTTGAGTGTTTTGCGGCTCCAACACCTACCGGGTCGGCATCGGTTACGGGAAGCAATATGGGTGGGGCTCCAAGGGGTAACACGGGAAAAATGAGTAGGGGTAACCAGCAGCAGAGTAGTACCCCTGCACAGAGCCGACAGGGGGATACATCTACGGCAACTGGTGGAAACAGGAACCGACCATCAGGGTCGGCCAGCACAGTCCAGGTAGCTGGAGTAAATCAGACTGGGAAATTATTCGCACTGGGCAGAGAGGAGGCCGATCAGAGCAACCACGTAACGACGGGTAATTTTCTGGTTAACTCATTTTTATCCTACGTACTTTTTGATTCGGTTGCATCATGTTCCTTTATAGCGGGTTCGCATGTTTTGAGGTTGGGTCTAGCTACATTCGAGGTGATTGACTGTGAGTTTATGCAACCGTCGGGAGAGTTAGTGCCATGCTCTAAGTTGTATAGAGACGTACCATTAGTGATTATGGGAGTCAACTTGTCGGTTGACTTGATCGAGTTCCCCCTCGAGAACTTCGACGTTATTTTGGGTATGGATTGGTTGAACCGGCATAAAGCCAAAATTTACTGTGAGCAGAAGAAGGTGACTTTGAGAGGCCCTAAAGGGGTGCGAGTATCTTACAAGGGATTTGTGGATAAACATAACGTGAAGATCATTTCGGTGGTGACTTTGAGATCTCTCGTCAAGAAAGGGTACCCGTTGTTTATGTGTCACGTACATGATGTAAGCACATGGGATCCTCAACTAACGGACATTGATGTAGTCCGTGATTTTGAGGATGTATTCCCGGATGAGATACCAGGTATACCACCCTAGAGGGAGGTAGAGTTTGCAGTGGAGTTGATGCCTGGGACCAGACCGATATCGAAAGCACCTTATCGTATGGCACCTAAAGAATTAGCAGAACTGAAGGTACAATTGGAAGAACTGCTCGATAAGGGGTACATCCAACCGAGTGTATCACCGTGGGGAGCACCAGTGTTGTTTGTGAAGAAGAAGGATGGTAGTATGCGGCTGTGTATTGACTACCGGGAGCTGAACAACGTCACAGTGAAGAACAAGTATCCGTTACAGAGGATCGATGACTTGTTCGATCAACTACGGGGGGCAGGTATTTTTCTCGAAGATTGATTTGCGATCAGGGTATCACCAGCTCAGGGTAGCAGATGCGGATATCCCAAAGACCGCATTTCGTACCAGGTACGGCCATTATGAATTCACGGTCATGCCTTTCGGATTGACCAACGCACCAGCAGTTTTCATGGATTTGATGAACCGGGTATTCAGACCCTACTTGGACCAGTTTGTAGTAGTCATTATTGACGACATCCTGGTCTACTCTAAGACTAAGGAAGAACATGCCGAACACCTGAGGCTCGTACTGCAGATTTTACGGGAAAAACAACTGTACGCGAAACTGTCTAAATGTGAATTCTGGTTGGAATGAGTGCCATTCTTGGGGCATGTTGTCTCGAAAGACGGTGTATCCGTTGACCCGAGCAAGATAGAGGCAGTGGCGAGATGGCCAACACCTAAGAATGTTGTAGAAATTTGAAGCTTCTTGGGTTTGGCTGGATATTACCGAAGATTTGTAAAAGACTTTTCCAAGATTGCGAGGCCGATGACTGCATTAATGGAGAAAGAGAACCGGTTTAAGTGGGATGAAAAATGTGAGGAGGCGTTCCAAACTGCTTAAGGAACGGTTGACTACAGCTCCTATTTTAGCATTACCAGAGGGTAATGAGGGCATTGAGGTTTATACCGACGCGTCGAAGAATGGCCTGGGTTGTGTACTGATGCAACGGAGGCGAGTGATCGCGTATGCATCTAGGCAGCTGAAACCATATGAGAGTAACTACCCGACTCACGACTTAGAGTTGGAAGCTGTGGTCTTCGCATTGAAGATATGGCGACACTACTTGTATGGAATAACTTTCAAGGTGTTTTAAGATCACAAATGCCTGAAGTACATATTTACACAGAAGGAGCTCAATATGCGTCAGAGGCGTTGGTTGGAGTTAATTAAAGATTATGATATGGAAATTCAGTATCACGAAGGGAAGGCCAATGTAGTGGCGGACACTTTGAGCCGCAAGTCGATTCATTCCGTGTGCGAGAAAGTAGCACGGATCAGATTACGAGAAGAGTTAGACCATACGGACATCTGTGTCATCCAGAAAGGCGGAGATAAAAGCGACTTCGTCTTGCAACCCGAAATATTACGCTGAAATCCGAGTGAGACAAGTGGGTGACAAGGTAATCGAGGCCAAGAAGGTCAAGATTGGTATAGATGGTGCAGCTGATTTTACGTTACATGAGGATGGTAGTATCCGGTTTAAGGGTCGGTGGTGTGTACCAGCCGACGAAGAACTCAAGAGGCGGATCTTGAGTGAAGCTCATAGTACGCCTTATTCTGTTCATCCGGGAGGAGATCGACAAACTGTATAAAGATCTCAAGAAAACCTTTTGGTGGCCCAACATGAAACGCGAAGTAGCAGAATTTGTGTCAAAGTGCTTGACTTGTCAGAAGGTCAAGATTGAACATCGACGGCCACAGGGTATGCTGCAGCCGTTGGATGTGCCGGTTTGGAAGTGGGATTCCATCTCCATGGATTTTGTATGCGGATTACCGGGGAGTCCTAAAGGGAATAATATGATTTGGGTCGTTGTGGATAGACTGACTAAAGCGGCGCATTTCATTCCGATGAAAGACACTTGGAGTAAGACGGAGTTGGCTATGGCATACCGGAGAAATATTGTGAGACTACATGGTATACCCATCAGCATTGTGTCAGATAGAGATGCGAGATTCATATCTCGGTTTTGGCAGGAGCTACAGACAGCCTTGGGGACGGAGCTGCGAATGAGTACAACTTTTCACCCTGCTACCGATGGTCAGACGGAGAGGACCATACAAACTTTGGAAGACATGCTGAGGGCATGTGTATTAGAATTCAAAGGCTCTTGGGAGGAAAAGCTCGATCTTATTGAGTTTTCATACAACAACAGCTACCATGCCAGTATTAAGATGGCACCGTTTGAGGCACTTTATGGTAGGAAGTGCAAGAGTCCAGTTTGTTGGGACGATTCGTCCGAGGCAGCGATTTTGGGACCGCAGATGATCGAAGATACGATCAAGCAGGTGCAGATAATCCGAGAAAAGATGAAGGCTGCCCAGGATAGGCAGAAGAGTTATGCAGACCTACATCGCCGAGATATTGAGTTCGCCGTGGGCGATAAGGTATTGCTACGAGTATCACCAACCAGAGGAGTGATGCGTTTTGGCAAGAAAGGGAAGTTGAGTCCCAAGTACGTGGGGCCATATGAGATCTTGGACCGTATAGGTGAAGTGGCATATCGACTAGCTTTGCCACCGGCGTTGGAGAAGGTGCATAATGTGTTTCATGTATCTCAATTGCGCAAGTACGTGAGTGATCCTTCTCACGTGATCGAACCGGAGGTTGTTGAACTAGATCAATCCTTGACTTACGAGGAGGTACCGGTACAGATATTAGATACCAAGGTACGGAAAACAAGGGGACGTGAGGTTAGCATCGTCAAGGTTCTATGGTCTAACCATGCCACCGAGGAGGCGACATGGGAAGCTGAGGATACTATGCGACAGAAGTACCCGCATTTGTTCTCTTAAGGTATGCAATTTTCAAGCCTTGTACGTAAAATCCTTTTGCTTACCTTCGGGGACGAAGGGTGTTTTAAGGGGGGTGGAACAACGCCCGGTACGAACCCGAACTTCGAGGACGAAGTTTTGTCTTAAGGGGGGAAGGATGTAATATCCCGAATTTTCGACTTCTTAATTTATTGGTAAAGGATTCAAAATTTTTTTTTTGGAGGACTATCTTTGGCTTTAATTAAATGGAAGGATTTTTTTTATGATCCTTTACATTTTTTTTCTTTTCTTAATTAAAAGAAGGGAAAAATACTAAAAAGGCTATTGGTGATTAAAAAGGATTTTAACCCCTGTAAACTTCCAATTAATCAAATTAGATTTTCTTTCCTCCTTACTTCCAAAGAAAAAAAAAACACGTGAAACCCTCATTTCTCCCCCTAGCCGCCGTCCTCCTTGTGAAGAGAAGGAGAGAAATCTCTCCTTCGTGTTAAGGATTGTTGCCGTCGTCGTTGTCGTCGGTAAGGGTCGTCTTCTTGTTTCCTACAATTCGAGCATGACGATCGGCCGGCCAAAGGCCATAGCCGATCCATACATGCTTGTGGGGGGGGATGATGTCGCTTCGGTATACCTTTTTATTCATTGGAATTGTGTTGTAATTTTAGTATCTTTTCTTCTATCTATAGATATAGATTCGAGCTTCGTTGAGGAACGTTTCTAACTTAGCAAGGGCTTTCAAAAACGCAGCAATTCCGGTAAGGATATTTCTAAGTTATGTCTTCGTTTGGTTCGGAAGATGGGACTTTTAGTAATGTATAGGGTGGTGTAAGTTTTTTTGGGTTGTGTAGCATTGTTGATCAGGATTTTAAGTACAAGTTGGGGCTGTTTGCGGTGTTTTTAGAATGTATAGGCCTTTGTGTTTGTGCTTGGAAGCAGAAAACAAATTGTTGTAAATCTTTTGTCAAAAGCGTTTACGTGGTTGGTCATGCTTTGGAGTATTAAATGTCCGTAAAATGTGTTTGGGTTTGGGTTACAAGTTATAAATGCTATGGTGCTATTATATGAGGCTTTCTGTGATAAATTGCTGCTATTTGCTGATTTTTTTTATGAAGATTCGAAGGGAAAAACATGTCGAAATCGCTAGGGTTCTTGTTGAAACCCAGGGTGGACGAGCGTCCTAACTTTGTGGACGGGCGTCTGCTTTGGGGCACATCTCAGACGGGCGTCTGGGGTACCTGGACGAACGTCTGAGGTGCTAAAATCGATTCAGGATGTAACAAGTTCTGTTGGACACGCGTCTGAGTTTTGGACGGGCGTCCACACCTCTAAACGGGCGTCCAACCTTTCAGACAGGCGTCCAGTTTAAGTGTCCTTCTTTCTTTGTTAGCTATTGATAAATCTTATGAACATGTGTTGTAAGTTGGGTTTTGATGAGTCAAGGATTTTGATATCATTGTGGGACTTGGTGTTGGGCATTGAAGTTCGTAGACCCTTAGTGGTTGGGCCGGATAGGGTAGCTCCCAAAGCCGTAAACCCGGGAAGGTTTCCTTACGACTTCAATGACCTTACGTATTTGGGGAGTTGCAGACAGTGGTGTGGTCGGGCCGGATAGGGTAGTACACGAAGCCGGGAACCCGGGAAGGTTTCCTTGCACCCCAGTACGTGATGGTCCATTTTAACGATGGTACCATTGGCAGACCTTTAGGATCCTCCTCTTTAGGGTTTACCCTTTTGAGGGATGTGCACATTCGGGACCTTTAGGTATAGATGGAGTGTGGTGTTCTGTATCTTCTATGTATGGGTTGAATCATTTATAGTTTGGTTGTATCCATTTTGGATTGGTGGCATTTTTCATGATGTTGGTCTTCACGTATGGTTTGAAAGTCTTAATTCAACTTGTTAGTCAACTTTCGTTTTTCATATACTAGATTTATCCTTACTCGACTCTTAGTTGACGTTTCTACTTCTGGTTGATCCTGCTATGATCCATTTATGGGGAGCAGATTCTTAGCAGGTATTCCGGTTTGGGTGATAGCTTGTTGCTGGGAGGTTGCGGGGATTTGAGAGCCACGTAGCCACAGTCACACGCTTGCATTTTATTTGGATTTTTTTTAAAACCTTAAAACTTTGGATCTTCCGCACGTTTTCATATTTCTTTTAAGAGATTGTAATTACTTTAACCTCTTTAATAATGAATGGTGGATGTTTATGTTCCTTCTGTTGTGGGATGTTGAGTATTACTGCCGCGACTGTGTGTCGTGAAATGACATTACGGTGACCAATACCGGCGGCCGACGGGATTGGAAACCAGGGTGTTACATGGCTTGAATCAGATTCTGGTTCATTATCCAGATCAGTATAGTGTTGATTTGGATCCACTGATTGTTGCATATCAATAGACTCCACCTGAAGCTCCACTTGTTTCTCAACACTATCAGATTCAGCACCGGTTTCAGATTCAGTAGACCTCCCCACTGATGAATTTAACATAGAATTTTCATCAAACACAACATCCCTGCTGAGAATTACTCTGGACTCTGCTGATGACCAAATTCTATATCCCTTCACTCCATCACCATACCCTACAAACACTCCCTTCTTGGCTTTAGGCTCCAACTTTCCTTCACTAACATGATAGTAAGCTGTACTTCCAAAAACCCTTAGAACTGAGTAGTCAGCAGGCTTGCCTAACCACATCTCAAATGGTGTCTTGAGATTGATCCCTGTGTGAGGACTCCTGTTGATTAAGTAGTAAGCTGTTTTTATTGCCTCTGCCCAAAATCTCCTTGATAAACCAGTTTTGAGAAAGCATACATCTTGCCCTCTCCAGTAGAGTTTGATTCATCCTATCAGCTACACCATTCTGCTGAGGTGTATTCCTTACAGTATGATGTCTGGCAATACCCTCAGCTGCACAAAATGAATCAAAATCCGTCCAGCAGAATTCCAGATCATTATCTGTATGAAGCTTCTTGATTTTCTTGCCTAACTGATTGTCCACTAGGGCCTTCCACTACTTGAAGTTACTGAATGCATCACTTTTATTCTTCATCATCACCACCCAAGTCATCCTTGAATAGTCATCTATGAATGACACAAAATATCTGTGACCACCCAATGACTCAACTTTTGATGGACCCCAGCAGTCTGAATGGATATAATCAAGTGATGCCTTTGTGTTGTGCAACCCTGCTGAGAACTTACTTCTATGCAATTTCCCAATCACACAATGTTCACAAAAATCCAGATTCTTGACCTTATATCCCCCAAGAAAACTTGCTGAAGAAAGAATCTGCATACCCTTTTCACCCATGTGACCTAGTCTTATGTGCCATAGCTGAGTCTGCTGAGACTGGTGAACTGCTAAGCATGCAACAGCAGCAGTGCCAGATACAGTAGATCCTTATAATATATACAAGGTTCCCCTCTTGATGCCTTTGAGGACTACAACTGAATCTTTGAAGACATTCAGCTGTCCACCTTCACCCTTGAAATTGAACCCCTTGCTGTCCAGTAGACTGAGAGATACCAAATTCTTGGTCATCTGTGGAACATGTCTTACATCTTTCAGTGTACAGAATTTACCATCCTCTGTCCTTAACTTTACTGAGCCGATTCCCACAACTTTGCAAACCTTGCTGTTGGCCATATAGATTTGACCACCATCCATCTGCTCATAAGTAAAAAACCACTCCCTGTTTGGACAAATATGGTAGGATGCTCTAGAATCAAGTATCCACACATCATTGTAGTGTGTAGAATCCCCTGCAACTAGAACCGCATCCTCATCAGATTGCTCAGTAGCCAAGGCTACTGTGCCAGAATTGCCTTCCTGCTGTTTCTTCTTCCTTGGACAATTGGACTTCCAATGTCCCTGCTCCTTACAATAATTACAGATATCAGTAGACTTAGGACCTTTGGACCCTGACTTCTTTTTCTTCTTCTGTCCATATCCTTTTCCACTATTGCTGCTAGCAACTAGTCCAGCAGCCTGACTGTCTGTCCCAGCAGCCTTGTGTCTAAGTTCCCTAGCATGTAAGGCAGACCTCACATCCTCTAAAGCTACTGTATCCTTCCCAACTATGAAAGACTGCACAAAGTTTTCAAATGATGCCGGTAATGACACCAACAGGATTAGGGATGCATCTTCATCCTCAATTTTAACGTCAATATTCCTTAAATCAAGTAATATTGTGTTCAACTGGTCAAGATGGTCCCTCGGTGGACTCCCTTCATGCATCTTCAAACTGAACAACCTCTGTTTCAACA
The DNA here is from genome assembly GCA_024500145.1 of Gentiana dahurica var. dahurica. Classification (NCBI taxonomy): domain Eukaryota; kingdom Viridiplantae; phylum Streptophyta; class Magnoliopsida; order Gentianales; family Gentianaceae; genus Gentiana; species Gentiana dahurica. Next base: position 83,743,514 of record CM044899.1, on the reverse strand, counting down.
ACAACTTGTTGGTCAGTGACTTGGTCATATACAGGCTTTCAAGCTTCTTCCACAACTTGGCTGCGGTGTCTTCCTCAGCAACCTCAGTGATAACATCATCAGATAAGCACAACATGACGGTTGAATGTGCTTCCTCTTCTAGACTGGCATAATCCGCTGCACCTGTTTTTGGTTTGTCAGATAAAGGACTCCACAAACCCTACTGTTTCAACAGCACATGCATCTTGATTTGCCACAGACCAAAACTGTTCCTTCCTGTAAATTTATTGATTTTCACGTTTACTGCTGACATATTTTCTTGCTAAAGATCACAACTTTATCACAGATCCTAGCACCTTGCTGAAGGTCTTGGTGAAGATGAAGTTGATCGTACAGATTTTTTTTCTCCAGAACCTTTCTCTGATACCACTTGTTATAAAACAGATGGAGCTAACTTCAGATGCAAGAAATAGAAACATATGCAATCAAACGTATTAATCAAAGGAGATAACAGAAAACAAGAAGAACACAGATTTAACGTGGAAAAACCCTCTCAACGTGAGAGAGATAAAAACCACGGGCAGAAAATAGATATTTATTATTATGCACTGAGTTACAGATTTCACGCACACAGACAATGCTACAACAACTGTATTTATAGGCATAAATCCTTAAACCCTAGCCGTCAGGGAATCTTTGTCTGATATGCCATAAATACCCTTACACGTGTCCTCTTTTTAATGACATTGTACGGCTGTCACATAATAGAATTAACATATATGGGACCCTGCTGTATTCCAGTACTCAGCAGACTTCACCCTGCTGACAGAAGCCTCAGTAGACTCCACACCCTACTGATGCACAGAACTGAATACACTTCTCAGCTGTCCATCACACAGCTGAGTCTTCAGATTGGTTCCACCAAATGTAGAGTTTAAGTCACTTTACTGACAGCATTCAAGTTGCTACCATCATCCTACAACAATTGTTAAAGTATATCCACCGACAAATATCGATTCCCGGTCTAGGATTACTCTTCATCTCATCCAAATACTTCTTATTCAGATTGCGTGCTCAAAATTTGAATGCAAATAGCAAAATAATAATTAATAAGTCACTACTTCATGCAACATAACACATGCTCATTCTTCCATACTAAATTGAATAATGCATCATCTATACTACACATTGAAAAAAAATGAGTTATACGTGCTTAAAAAGGTCGAGTCCACAACAAGATAGATGATTAATAAACCACTACTTCAAATAGTTGACAAACCCCTTAGTCATCATTAATGAATTAAGTATGTAATTAAGCAATTTCAACGATTTAAGTTTTTTATTTCAATCAATTCAAAAAATCAAAATTCACAAAAGTAAGTGTTAGTGTGTCCCAATTTTTCAAACTAACAGTTATGCCTACCCCGCACTTTAAAACTCAACATTGTCCCCAATGTGAAAAAGTAAAGCAAAAAAAAGTAGGAAGAAGAAGAACACTTAGCATTGGCAAATAGAAGAACTCGGCTAACTGTGTGAAGCAAATCATATCACTGAACTGGAACCAAAGTTGACTTCTCCAAAGGATTAATCTGCACTAGGTCAGCTAATACAAACGATTCTTGCACAAAGGCCATTAGTACCGCAAGACGCGAATAAGTAAGAAAATAGTTATGTAACATGGCAGTCAATAGCACAACTAAAAAGAAAAACTGCAACAAACAATTAAAGCCAATACATAAGAACTTTATTACTTAAACACAACAAAACTATTACAAGACTCCAAATAAAAATAAAAAGACTAAGGACTCAAAATAATAATCAAATAATCATGCGAAGTAAAAAAAACTCCCTGCACATCCTTTGCTCAACAGCCTTAGGAACATGGCGATGAAAAAAACCTTCACAATTTTATTCAATTATCGAAATGAAAAAAAAAATTAACAAAAAAGGTTAACTATAAATTAATGGCTATGCCTAACAATTAAGTAAATAGTCCCCGGCAACGGCGCCAAAAACTTGATCGCGTGTACAATTCACTAATACACACGACGTACTAGCAAGAGTACTAGGTCAATCGTAGTATAGCAAGGGCGAGTCAAGGTCGATCCCACAGAGACTATTATTTAATAATGATAAACATCACCACCATTTATAGGTGAACCGGATAGGGGTGGTCATTGACCAACATAAAGGAACAATAAATAAAAGGGATGCAAATAAACCAATCATCAATCATGTATCGAAAAGGCATTAACCAAACTATTCATAACTAATCTCCTCTTAATCCACATATGATCCATATTTGTAATTAAGCTACGGGTGTAATTCCTAACCCTATCTACTCCGACAATGGTAGTAGATAATCTATACGCCAGCTACCCTCCTTAATTTGTCCGTAATAGCCCATACGCGTAAAGAACTAGAATTGCCGATATTGAGCGCTAACTCATACCAAAAACCCGCCTAGACAGCTGTCGACATTGACCAGCACGTTACAAGGGTCCATCAAGATATTGTTCTAATTAACATTTCACTAACAGTCCTTCATGTTAATTTACGAAGACATGCAAATAGTTGATCTGGCAAATAACATGTAAATTAAATCTATCGATCAACGTAGCTGACGCCGAACCACAGAATTAGGATTTACTAGGTATTTAGATCTAGCGATAAAGACCGTCACAGATCTGAAGAGCGCAACCTATAATTCTACGTTTCATATTAAAGAATCGAATAAAGATTAAAGTTCATTTAATTAATTCATAGATGATTAGATGCAAGCATAATATAGATCTAACACAAGAACAATCATGAATCTAAAAAAAGAAATAAAACATTGGAATAGATCTTACCCATAACGAAGAATAGATCTATTCTTCTATTCTCTCTCCCTCCGGCGACTCAAGACGATCCATGAAGATCGTAAACCAAGCACAATTCAATAATGAAAGACTCATGACTTATTTGCAAGAAGAAAAGAAGAAAATAAAAGAAGGCTTTATTCCCAAAAGACTACATTGTATCTAGTTGATGAAGAACTAGTAAAAAGATGAAGAATAGATGGAATAGATGAGTACATTTTCGCAGCTCTGAATGGCCTTATATAGGTGTATAAATCGACTTAGGGGTAAACCCAATGATTTAAGGACAAGAAAACACATTTCTGGAAGATTCTGGGCATCGGTAAGTCGGCAGTACCTCCCGGGTTACCGAGGGTATGTTCGTCTTTTTCATGTTGCCGACTTAACTTGGAATACCCTAGGCCCAGCTTCGGTATTTGGACCATAACTTGGCCTACATAACTCCAAGTTGGGTGATTCAAAGTGTGTTAGAATCCTTGTTTGATGCCCTACAACTTTCATGAATAAGTCCAAGCCCAATTCGTCTTGTAATGCTTCGTAAACAGAATTGCAAGATCACCAATCAGATTGTCGGGTCCAATCTCCACTCGAAACACTTCAACCTTCAGCTCGGTTCAGTTCTCTATCAATTAACTCTTATATTCAGCCCAAATGATGCTTCAAACACTCATACATCTGTCAATAATACCATAGCACACATAGTATCTTCTATTTCTAGCAAATAACGCATAAAATACACGGTTAATATGCATAATACCAATTTCGTCACCCAGACGTGGCTTAGTGACATTTAGATAATTAACCCAAGATTTCATACATATTATACCCATTGAGAACACAAATCCGGGGTAGATTGATGGTATATAATGGTACCAATTTGACCGTCATCAATACACCAATGAATTCTATAGCCTAGGATCTAGGGCAACCACCCTTGAGGAGGAGGACTTACAGATTGCTAGATATGTGAGAGGTCTAAGAGAAGAAATACAAGAGAAAATTGAACTAACTTCCACTTGGAGTCTACATGGGGCTGTGAAATTAGCTTACATTGCTATGAAGCAAGTGCAGCGAAGGGCATCCAAGACTCAGTCTGCTAAAAGGCTTTTCTCAGGTGGCAATAATCAACCACCATTGAGCTCCATTCAAGCCAAAGTCCCAGAAGTAGGGGAACCCCATCAAGTCTAAGCCAACCAATACTGTGGACTCTAAACCTCCTGACCCTTAGGCTAGACTAGGAGGTGACAAATGCTACTGATGTGGTCTTCATGGGTACATATCACATGCTTGCCCCCACAGAAAACGAATTACCATTTCTGATAAGCAAGACAGTGTACTATAAAACATACATGGGGGAAATGAAGATGAAGTGGTGGAATTGGATGGGGATGAGGGCTCACCACTAGCTTGTATCGCAGAGAGGTCCCTTCTGGTGGAGGCCAACTCTATTCAAAGACACATTTTGTCCAAGACCAGATGCACTATAAAAAACAAGGTTTGTGATGTTTTAGTGAACAGTGGTTCCAATGATAATTTGATCAGTATGGCTGCTGTGAAGGCTTTGGGTTTAGAGACTGTGAAACACTCCCAGCCTTACAAAATTGGGTGGATCAAAAGGGGATCGGAAAGTATGGGGTCAGATTCTGGCAAAGTACCTTTATACATTGGGAAAACTTATGCTGATGAAGTTGCCATTTACTCTTAGAGAGGCCTTGGAAATTTGACAGATCTGTCAATCATGATGGAAGAAGTAATACCTACTCTTTTGTGTGGCAAGGCAAGAAGGTGTCTCTCATCCCTACTGAGTACAAAGCTAACAAAAAGAATAATGTACAACTTATTACTATTGGCAAGGAGTTCCAACACACTTTGATCCAAGCTGGTACTGTTTTTGCTCTGTTGATGAAGGAACCCCTAGATCCAACACTTGAGGCATTACCAGCCTCTATTCAATTACTGTCGTAGGAATTTGTGGATATTTGTTACCTCCTTTAAGGGAGATTCCACATCGTATTGACTTCTACTCTGGCTCCAAATTGCCTAATTTGCCCTGTTACAGAATGAGTCCCAAAAAACAGCATATTATGCAAGGAATAATGGATGATTTGTTGCAAAAGCAGATGATTAAACCTAACACTAGCCCCTGTGCTGTTCCAACCCTATTAATTCCCAAGAAAGACAACAAATGAATGATGTGCACTGATAGTAGAGCAATTAACAAGATTACAGTCAAGTACGGGTTTCTTATACTTAGGGTGGAAGATCTGCTGGATAACTTAGCAGGAGCTTAGATATTTTCAAGTATAGACCTCACCAGTGGCTATCATCAGACTAGAATCCGACCTAGGGATGAGTGGAAGATTGGTTTTAAGAGTCCTGAAGGATTATATGAGTGGTTAGTAATGCCTTTTGGATTGTGCAATGCCCCAAGCACTTTTATGAGGCTGATGCATGAAGTCCTTAAGCCTTTCCTAAACACGTTTCTAGTGGTATTCTTTGATGATATCCTAGTCTATAGATCCAACCCAGATGAACACTTGTACCACCGGAGGCAAGTTTTGAAAACCCTTAAGGACAACAGACTGTACATGAACTTGAAGAATATGACTTTTTCAGAACTAGCCTCTCTTTTCCGGGCTATATAATCAGTGATCAGGGGATACAGACTGATCCAAAGAAGATAGAGGCCATTTAGGAGTGGCCAGAACCATGTAATGCCACTACCCTCAAAAGTTTTCTGGGATTAGTCACTTTCTATATAAAATTTATAAAAGGATCCAGTGTCATTGCAGCCCATCTTACTGCATGTTTGAAGAAGAATGGTTTTCACTGGGGTGATGATCAGATTTCTAGTTTTTCATACCTCAAGTCCAGGTTGATTTCATCACAGTCCTTTCTTTTCCAGACTCACCATTTCAAGTTGACATTGATGCCTCAGTTGTGGGTATTGGAGCAGTTTTAAGCAATGTTCTAAAACTCGCTAGGCGAAGTCGGTACGCCACAGGGGCGCCTAGGCGCTTTTAGGGTTTTAAAGGGGTTTTAGGGTTTTTACTGGGGGTTTAGGGTTTTAAGGAGGGTTTTAGGGTTTTTACAGGGGGTTTTAGGGTTTTTACGAGGGGGGTTTAGGGTTTTAATGGGGGTTTTAGGGTTTTATGCATCTTTCTTGTCTACACACTTGGGAAAACTTGATGTTCGCATAGATGGAACCCTAATAGCCTAGAAGGGCCTTAGAGCGCCTAGAAGGTCCTAGGAGCGCCTAGGAGGGCCTAGGAGCATCCAGAAGGGCCTAGGAGTGCCTAGAAAGGTTCATGAGCGCCTAGGAAATCGCCCAGCACACTTGAGTGCCCAGATAAATCGCCTAGAGCCAAGTCGAGGACGCCCGGGGGTCGTCCAGGGCCTAGGCGGCGCCTAGGCGATCGCCCAGGGCGATTTTTAGAACACTGGTTTTAAGTCAGCAAGGCAAGCCTGTTGCTTATTTCAATGAGGAATTATCATCTGCTAAAAGTAAATGGACCACCTATGAGCAGTAGTTTTATGCTATTATCAGGTCTCTTTAGCAGTGGGAGCATTACCTTTTACGTCAGGAATTCATTTTGAATTCTGATCATCAGACCCTCCAGTTTGTGAATACCCAGAAACACATCAATCGCATGCATGCCAGGTGGTTTTCCTATCTTCAACGATTTAACTTTGTCCTACTCCACAAATTTGGCATTCAAAATGTGGTGGCTGATGCCTTAAGCATAAGGGAGTCTCTGCTTACTATTCTCAGGATAGAGCTGACTAGTATTGATTCAACAGAAGTTTATGAAGATGATCCTTACTTTGGGAAAGTTTGGCTTAGCTACAAGAAGAAACAATTCTTGGTTGAATACTACTTACAGCAGTGTTTTCTTACTAAGGGCACTAAACTTTGCATACTTAGGATGTCCCTGAGAGAACACTTGATCAAAGAATTGCATAATGGAGGATTGGCTGCTCATTTAGGCAGATACAAGACATTTGAAGTTCTGAAGGAACGTTTCTATTGGCCTCAATTGAAGAAGTATATGGCTAAATTGGTATATAATTGTGGTGTTTGTCAAAGGGGACAAGGCAGAACACCGGGTTGTACACCCCTCCATATTTCTAGAAACATAAGAGCGGATCTTTCCATGGATTTTGTGCTAGGGTTACCTAAAACACCCAGGCATGTTTTTGTGGTCGTGGACATGTTTTCAAAGATGTCCCACTTCATCCCCTGCAAAAACACAGCTGATGCCAACTTTCTAGCTCATTTGATCTTCAATGAATTGGTTAGACTGCATACTACCTAAGACTATTACTTCTGACAGGGATGTCAAGTTCTTATCCCACTTTTGGAAGGAACTTTTGAAGAGATTCAACACTGACCTTCAATTCAGCAGGGCTTACCATCCTCAGCCAGATGGCAGACCAATGTGGTTAGTAGAACACTTGGGGAATTGATTCAGTGTTTAGCTGGGGACAAAACTAAACAATGTGACAAAACTTGTCTCAGGCTGAGTTTGCTTACAACTCCATGATCAATAGATCCACTAGACATAGCCCTTTTTCTGTGGTTTACACCAAACCTCCAAATTTTCCCATAGATCTTGCTGATATGCCTAACCTCAAGAGCAGACCTGCTGGTTCATTGGCCCAAGCTATACAACATATACATCAAACAGCGACTGATAACTTGGCTAAGTCAAATTCCAAGTACAAGGCAGCCGCTGACATCAAAGCGTGTGTACGTTTTTGAACATGGTGATTGTCTTCCTTCTCAAAGAATGTAGTGGGTACTTAAAACACATTGAAGCCAAAACGCATTGGACCTTGCATTGTCAAGTCAAAGATCAATGATAATGCTTATGTTATTGATTTTCCTACTGAATGGAACATTCATACTACTTTCAATGTAGCAGATTTGAAGCCCTACTACGTACCCACTTGATGATGCTCCTACACTTACTACAGTCGAGGTCAAGTCTGAATCTTTTGAGGGGGAAGGCACTGATGTAGGTCCATAAGACCATTAGCCCGTTAGCCCAATGCTGAGTGTGCTGTTGAGCTGGCATAATAGGATTTAGCAATGTAATTTTATAAAATTTGTATTTTACAGTAAGAATAAAGTATCTGTTGTGGTGTTATATTTTTTTAAATCTGAATATTAAAATCTTTGAAATGTAGTTTTTTTGAATTTATATAATCTTTAAAAAAAAAAAAAATTATAGTATTTGCTGCAAATGTTGTTAAATACAAGTAAAAGAACGAATTTTCTTGTCCATTGACATACATACAAATAATGAAAAGAAAATTTGGTGGACCGAAATAAGAAATTAACTGAACTTAGACAAAAACGGTATCCAAATCTTCAATATACTGGTATCCCATACTATAACTCCCTTCGTCAAGAAAAAAAAAACCCTCCAAACTTCAAAGACTGATAAAATTTAACGGTGTTAAAAAAAAAAATTTTCCATGCATTCATTCATCAATTCAACACATATTTATACACCCCAATAGGTAGCCCTAGTTATTTTATAATTCCCTAATCGTCCTTAATGTCAATATAGCCAAACTAAATATAAGTAATAATAATAATCCGTAATACCCCCTCTCAAGTGGGAGCGTGGAGATCTCGAACGCCTAACTTGCATAGTAAATATTCGAATTGTTGTTTCCCCAAAGCCTTGGTAAAAATATCTGCTAGTTGAGACCGTGTAGTGTCACGGATTTTATTAACAAAGCAAACAAGTAATAAAATATATAAATCCGGTTTTTCCTCAAGTATAAGGATCGTATTATAGAGGTTGATACCGGGTCGATCTTACGGGGAACTGGCGATTGTTAACCCTAGTTTTTGTCTAATTAAATTATGTCACGAAAACTAATCTAAACAGCGGATAAAACTAAACGAAACTGAAAACAAACTTAACTAAAACGTAAAACTGGACAGAAGATATGATCTAAAGCCAGGAAAGATACGTGTTGCGAACTATTAAACTTAAACTAATATGAAATAAAAGTAACTAATCTAGACAATTCAAGTTTCACGGGATTAAATTCAAGTTTTAACGAACAAACGAGCGATTGATCCACCTATCCTAACAAGTATCAATTCCTATCTCGATTATATTGCGTTTTCTAACCAAGTTGTGATTTCACCTTGTCTAAAACATGAACCCTAATTTCTTAGGTAATTCACCTATTAATCTATATCTCTCGATCTAAGATTAATGATTTTACTAATCAAGTAAACTTTAACCTAGCAATCTAACCTATTAACTCTCGTTATGATAGATTAAATAACTATTCCTTATCATGGTGATCTAAGGCTTATAGAGACTTTCATCAACATAAGACAATCATAACATGCAAATCTTTCGATACAATTGCAATTAAACAATATAAACAATGATAAAGGAAACAACTTTAGATAAAACTCACAATATAATCGCAGAAACGGAATCACAACGTGTTGGATAGGCTTCACAATGCTCGTTTGATGATGCTTAGCCTCTCAACATCCTTTGGAAACTCGAAATTGCAGAAAAAACTTACATAAAACTGCCTACTTTTAATCTAGAATTTGGAGCATAAAAACTGGAATAAAAGAAGTAAAAGCGCAGCCTAAAGACGCCCCTAGGTTTAGGGTTTCGAATAATGAGTATATGGTATCCTTAAGGTAGAGAAAACGTGCTGTATATATAGAAAACAAAGGCGGCGTGTTAAGGGTCAATTTATACGTTTTATAAGGATATATTTTATATCAATATTCCCCATATATGGATGTTTTTCGTAGAATTCGAGCTTATAATCGATTAATTGAGCAAATGACGTTTTGAATAGTTAAAATGCAAAATCGAGTAAATATCGTGGTTTTATTATCTATTTTGTATGGTTTTACGTTTTGCTCGGTTTTGTCATCTTTTAGGTGCACAAATGTGGAATGGAAGAGGTCTAAATGATGTTTGATTGAAGATTAAGGTGGAAAGAAAGAGATACAAGAGGATGAAGATGAAATAAAGCTTGGGAAAATCCCGAAAACGACTCGTAATACGACGGGCTAATCAAAAAGGCGTTTTCTGAAGAAGAGTCCTTAATGAAAGTTGTAGAGTTTTCCGAGAGCTTTTTTATGACATTCGGATCATAATTTTTGGAGGTCTACAACTCAAGATATGAATTTTAGAAGTTGCAGAGCAGAAATTCAAAGAAGTTAAGTTGCAACCTTGAACGAGCGTCTGCCTCAGTAAACCAGCGTCCAGGGAGCCAAAATTGATACAGAGCCTTCAGCCGTGCCTCAAACGAACGTTCAGCATCCGTCCGGACCCAAAGTGCTTCAACCGACTTAAGATGATTTCTTTTGATAGCCGCATGCAAATCCAATAATTATTAATTAATTGCAGCCGACATAAAAAGAAGCAGCCGACATCTTTCTTTCTATTTAAGCAGCAGCTTGTAACCTAGTTGATATCCCATAATTATTCATACAATAATTCAGTATTTACATTCAGCCGCATATCACAGCAAAGCAACGGCCAACTTGGCTTTCAAGGCCGGTCACCCGAGCCTTGTGCTCGGGTGATCCGGGTTAGATTAGATGTCGTTTTTCTTCCGTTTTCGATTCATGGATTCAATCATGTACCAAACTACGTGAGTTTATTTATTTAATTTATTCAGTCCTTATTCGTTTTTATGATCTTTAATTGATTTTGTATCTTTCTTTGATTATGATGCTATGTGTGAACTTTATCGAGAGATTGGTTTGCGATTGTTAGTTACAACATACGAAAGTTGCGTAAACTAGATCACCATAGAAAGATAGGATTTTTAATCATTAATGATGACGAATTAATCGATTAATTATCTAGGTTGTTAGATTCTAAAATACGAGAGTTAACTTGAATCTACACCTTCATTTTGTATGTAATATTGATCTCAACATTCGAAAGAGGAGAGATCGATAATTGAATTCACTAAGAGATTAGGGATTCATAGCTTGAGAAAACAGATTCACTAAGAGATTAGGGGTTTGTGTCTCGTGTAAAGGTGAAACCACAATTTGAATTAAAATCATGATATGAACTAGGATTGAGATCACTTTTGGTTTGTATGAAGTTTGATCCCATGTATCTTTAGTTTAGTTTAGGTTGTGTTAATTTATTTCGTAGGTTAGATTTATTTTATCTGTTCTATGTGTTTATTTTATTTGTTCTTTCGTTTATTCGTTTTTCCTAAGTAACAATTGAAAGGAATTAGTGAAATTGGTTTCAACATCCCAATTCCCTGTGGATCGACCCTTACTCACTTCGCTCTACTATCAATTACCCGGTATTCGGCCGGTTAGGAGTTAGTTTTGCATGGTAGTTAGGGTTTATAAATTTTCTTTTGTTTAATGATGCAAAATCCCTCCAACAAAAGTGGCGCCGTTGCCGGGGAATAGGTGTCATGCTGAATCTGATCTTGTTATTTCTCGATTTTGTTACGTTTTAATAAAAGTAGCGTTTACCAAATCGAGAGTTTTTATTTTGCCGTGTTTCGATGACCATAAGGTTAAGAATGTGCAAAAGTTTTTTACTCGATTTGTTGAAACGTGAAGTATGTGTTTATGTGTTTTCTGATCTAACCTCTTTGTGCTTTAATTGAAAGTGGCTGCTGTGATCTGTGTTAATATGTGTTTTAAGATTTTAGGGTTTGTCTGCGTTTTCCAGCTCTCTGCTGTGTATTCGTTGTATGGACGAGCGTTCAAGTTAGTGAACGCCCGTCCAGTTCTTTAGCTGCAGGTAAACGAGCGTTTGAAAGTATTGGACGCTCGTCCGTTCAAATATTTTCGACTCTGTTCTGGTTTAAAGGACCAGACGAGCGTCTATGCTTTCTGAACGTCCGTCCGGTTGGTTTTCAAGTCAAACGAGCGTTTGATTTGCTGAACGCTCGTCCAAAGCTGTATTTTGAGGTGAACGCCAGTCTGTTGTGCTGAACGCCAGTTCAGTAGTCCAGGTTTTTCTTGATCTCATTCCTAATGCTTTTATTTAGTATGGATTGCTTACATTCGAGCATCTGTGGCCTATTTATTTTTTACATAGATGTCCTGAATATGAATGTTATACCTTTCCATCTATGAATTCATGCTAAGTAAATGATCTTATTCCTTATACATGATTCATCTATGCAAGTTATAGTTATTGTCGGTTCTCGTATGCTATAACTGGTCTTCGTGTTAATTAGTAGCTAATGTCGGTTTCCGTATGCTACATACCACTGTGATGAATCTTGTGAGCTTTGAGACTTATGTGCTTCCCTGTTATTTTTATAACTCATTTGGGTAGTAACTGTCGGTTTTCCGTTGCTACGATGGAAACATTATGAGTTATATCTGTTTAGTATAGCTAACTGTTGGTTTTCCATAATGCTATCACCTTTTGATGAGTCTTAAAGCGCGTCTACACTGCAAGTAATGAACAGCACTGTCGTTTACCGTAACCTGTCATTATTTGGTAGACGTTTATTATATACATGTCATGTTGCAAATGAGTGGGCTAGTTTTCTTTCTTTTATTTTCTTTTATTTTTGCATATCACTTAGATGCATATCATTCAGCTGCATGTCATCTAGTTGCATTGTTTTTCTATTTTTCTTTTATTTTTCTTGAGTGTAGTTAACTGTCAGTTTCCGTAATACTACGTTTTCTTTATTTTTAGTTTCTGCATAGGCCGTAGTCACTGTAGAGTTGTCAGGGGTCAACTTGCTCAGCCTGAGCCTGTCAGAATTTATTTTTTTATTTATTTTATTTTTAGGATTGCATATCATGTAGATTGCATTGTAGTATATTTTCATATAGTTGCACCTAGCCTACGACTTTGTAGTATTTCATGTATAGTATTCAATCTTTAGTTGAGCTTAAGTTGAAAAATCTCTATGATCCTTTTCCATGTGCTTTATATATGTAATCTTTTCTTTTTCCCCGTAGACTCTTTTTGCACTAATCAAGTCTGCAGGATACTTTCTATAGCTATTGTGCACTTTAAAGATGTATTCAGTTGTCCTGTGATGCTCCACAGTCTACTGAGCTATGCAAGCAATCCTGGTTCTTGTTAGTTCCTCCAGAATTGCCAGCATCCAATCAGCTAAGTTCTCTAATTTATTATTTCTGTATAACTTGAGGACAAGTTGCAATCTAAGTGTGGGGGAAGGGATAGATGATTTATGTGTCTACTTTCGTTTGCTCATATTTTTAGTATTTCTATGAAAAGTGCTTAATTTTCAAATTTTTGTTATATCCCGAGTAGACAAAGGCATATCTTTGCTTGAGTTTATATCATTTTTGCTATATTCTGTATATTTAGTAATTTTAGTTGTTTCACCCGACACTCTTTTTCACATGCCATAGTAAATGACGAGCTAAATGTTGAAAGCCTACCCCATTTTAGTTGGAGATTTTTGATGATTATAGCATGTTTCTTTGCTTATGTACAATTCTTGAAAAGTTTAGTAGTTTGTATTCTAGGATTAAAGTATGACATACTGTGAATACCTGTAAGTTTGAATGTGATAAGTGAAACGTGATTAAGTCTTTGCAATAGTAATAAATTGTTTACTTGAGGTGTTATGCTCAGTGGTCTGTGATACTAGAAAATAATCTTTTCCACTGCCAGCCTGAAATCTCTAAGTAAACATAAATGTAATTGTGTGTGTCGGAAGCTGGTTTATGATTTGGGTGAGGTAGGGTGTACCACGTATGTCCTATTCCACTATGATGACCAAAAGCTCACGACAGTCAGTTTATAGCCGCCTTATGATTGGAGTAAGGTAGGGGATTATCTTGAAATGTCCTATTCTGCTATGAGGGCAAAAGCTTATTCTGATGTGTGTTAGAAAAGTGTGAAAAAAGTGAAAATATTGAAATATATTATTATGAATAAGTAAGGACTTAGTTATCGTTAATCTTATACCCGGTATAAACTGAAGGATATGTTGTAGGGATTATCCTCTGAGTCTGTCAGAAATGTTTTAGATATTCTCTACTATTTCTTTTTGGGATATGTATGTTTTGTAAAGTGCCTGTTATAATTTTGAATATTTCGAACTTAGATGGGAAACCGGGCTAGTTTTGGTTTGAATAACTTTCAAATTGTGGAACTTAGTGGAAGTTTATTATGGCTATGCACACACTCACTCAGGTGAACTTCCAAGTTATTGAATATACTTCATATTTGTATGGATGTTTATTTGTCTCGAGCTTGACTTTGTTTTGTTTTGCTCGGGACGAGCAAAAGATAAGTGTGGGGGAGTTGTTAAGGGTCAATTTATACGTTTTATAAGGATATATTTTATATCAATATTCCCCATATATGGATGTTTTTCATAGAATTCGAGCTTATAATCGATTAATTGAGCAAATGACGTTTTGAATAGTTAAAATGCAAAATCGAGTAAATATCGTGGTTTTATTATCTATTTTGTATGGTTTTACATTTTGCTCTGTTTTGTCATCTTTTAGGTGCACAAATGTGGAATGGAAGAGGTCTAAATGATGTTTGATTGAAGTTTAAAGTGGAAAGAAAGAGATACAAGAGGATGAAGATGAAATAAAGCTTGGGAAAATCCCGAAAACGACTCGTAATACGACGGGCTAATCAAAAAAGCATTTTCTGAAGAAGAGTCCTTAATGAAAGTTGTAGAGTTTTCCGAGAGCTTTTTTATGACATTCGGATCATAATTTTTGGAGGTCTACAACTCAAGATATGAATTTTAGAAGTTGCAGAGCAGAAATTCAAAGAAGTTAAGTTGCAACCTTGAACGAGCGTCTGCCTCAGTAAACCAGCGTCCAGGGAGCCAAAATTGATACAGAGCCTTCAGCCGTGCCTCAAACGAACGTTCAGCATCCGTCCGGACCCAAAGTGCTTCAACCGACTTAAGATGATTTCTTTTGATAGCCGCATGCAAATCCAATAATTATTAATTAATTGCAGCCGACATAAAAAGAAGCAGCCGACCTCTTTCTTTCTATTTAAGCAGCAGCTTGTAACCTAGTTGATATCCCATAATTATTCATACAATAATTCATTATTTACATTCAGCCGCATATCACAGCAAAGCAGCGGCCAACTTGGCTTTCAAGGCCGGTCACCCGAGCCTTGTGCTCGGGTGATCCGGGTTAGATTAGATGTCGTTTTTCTTCCGTTTTCGATTCATGGATTCAATCATGTACCAAACTACGTGAGTTTATTTATTTAATTTATTCAGTCCTTATTCGTTTTTTACGATCTTTAATTGATTTTGTATCTTTCTTTGATTATGATGCTATTGTTAGGTGTAGTTCCCGAAAGACAATTTGTGTAATTGTTTTTAATAATGAATGACAGAATTTATCTCACCTTATTACTTGCTTTGTGCTTGTAAAGTAATACACTGCTGCAAACCCTAAGTATATCTGTATGTAACCACTTAACTCGGTGTATGGATTACACGTGAGGATTGAGTTAGTGGAGATATGCTTAAACTGTTAGTCCGTGGTGAACTTAATCAGAGTTTAGGGTCTCTTGATTAAAACACCAATAATGCGCCCAGAACACCTTAGGGTGTGATAGTCTTATCTGGACTGTCGGTAGAGGGTACCTACGTGGGGCATTTATATATGATGGCATTCATATAGGATTGGACCGATTTAATCTGAATTTCTCGATATAATTCCGTAATCGAGGAATCTTATTAAATCATTAGATGATCATATATGGATCAACCTTAATCCTGAGGTGATCATAGGGTGCTGCTTGTCCCGGGGTAGTGTTTGATGTGTTAGTTACGGTTCACTTAAATAATGTGTTCCAAGCCACTTCTCATTGGCACTATCTCCAGATGAGTGAGTAGTTCTGATTTTCACAGACATGGAATCCATTCCTTCCTGCGGGAAGTAGAGAGACAGTCCCCTTATTTGTTAGCCCTAAGAAAGTGATCGATCGGCCGAGTTCATATTTAGACTAATTATCTACTAGTCAGATATGTGAACTAATTGATCACTAGGGGGTTGATGGTAAATAAGGATAAGATATTCTGAGTCGGGTTTGCGGAGACTTCCCACTCAGAATGGACAGTCTATGGAGTGTTAATCCATATGTAGTGATTATATCAATGGACGCTTATTCACTCTATGGGTTGAGTATAAGTATACATCTATAATCGGTAGAGTTCAGTTTCGGGTTTATGGTGGCGTAATCCCGGAATTAATAATTAATGTACTTATTCTGTTCGATGAATAATTAATTATTGGAGCTACTGGTTATAGGTCCATGGTCCCGGTGTGGCTTCGTAATTCGGACTAATAATCTTGTTATTTGGGCCTCGGTGATAATTAATTGGCTGGGCTAATTAATTGATATGCATGGATATTATTTAGTTGGGCTAAATAATATAATACACATAAAAGACATTTTATGTGGGCTTTTTGACCCAATATGTGGCGCCATTAATGTCCTAATAATTAGAGAGAAATTAGTTTTCTTGGATAATTATTTAACATGTGATTTATCTTTTATTTGTTAAATGATAATTCATGGAATAATAGATAATAATATGATTTATCTTAATTTGTTTGGGATAATCATTTTATTTATCTTTTATTTGGAAAAGGATTAATGTGATAATTATCACTTAATTATTTAATCCTTGGAGGACATTGATTACTCTCCTATATAAACAGAGTTCTCCCTAGTCTAATGGCAAGGTACTATTCACGTCACTATTCACCGAGAGAAATTGGCCAAAAAATTTCGGCCTCTATTCTTAGGGTTCGAGTTGGAAAAATCTTCGGGATTTTTCTGGTTGCATATCAAGGAGGCTCGTGTATCAAGAAGGGTGTCCACCAACCGCCGTTTGGAGAACACATCAGAAGATCAAGGCTTCTCTTCCCTATATTGGTAACATGATCTTAACCCCCTTGTAGTTGTTAAATCCTTTGATTATGTTTTATGACATGTAAATCGTGATCCGTCCGCTGCGTATAGATCTAATTTTGGTTAGATCTAAGAACCTGCATCCTTCAGCTATGTGTGAACTTTATCGAGAGATTGGTTTGCGATTGATAGTTACAACATACGAAAGTTGCGTAAACTAGATCACCATAGAAAGATAGGATTTTTAATCATTAATGATGACGAATTAATCGATTAATTATCTAGGTTGTTAGATTCTAAAATACGAGAGTTAACTTGAATCTACACCTTCGTTTTGTATGTAATATTGATCTCAACATTCGAAAGAGGAGAGATCGATAATTGAATTCACTAAGAGATTAGGGATTCATAGCTTGAGAAAACAGATTCACTAAGAGATTAGGGTTTGTGTCTCGTGTAAAGGTGAAACCACAATTTGAATTAAAATCATGAGATGAACTAGGATTGAGATCACTTGGTTTGTATGAAGTTTGATCCCATGTATCTTTAGTTTAGTTTAGGTTGTGTTAATTTATTTCGTAGGTTAGATTTATTTTATCTGTTCTATGTGTTTATTTTATTTGTTCTTTCGTTTATTCGTTTTTCCTAAGTAACAATTGAAAGGAATTAGTGAAATTAGATTCAACATCCCAATTCCCTGTGGATCGACCCCTTACTCACTTCACTCTACTATCAATTACCCGGTATTCGGCCGGTTATGAGTTAGTTTTGCATGATAGTTAGGGTTTATAAATTTTCTTTTGTTTAATGATGCAAAATCCCTCCAACACGGCGCTGCTAAGTCGGCCGAAGGACGCCCATCCATACTTGTGAACGCCCGTCCAGATGGATTTGGACTTGCTTTAGACGCCCGTCCACTCAGCGTCCAAACTCTCTGTATCAAAATCACACCTCCGGACGCCCGTTCACTCAATCAAACGCCCGTCCACCCTGGACGGGACCTGGACGCCAGTTCAATATGATCGAATTCTGATTTCTTGATCTTTATCTCCTTTTTCTCTATCCTATTCCTTCATTATCTCTTTTATCATCAATTAGCTCGAACTTAATCAACTTTTGATCATCTTTTGAGCCTCAAACATGTATCTATAACACATAAAAACATCGCAAAATGTAATATCATTCAAATAATCATAAAATCATATTAAAAACACCAAAATTAACCAATATTGCGAATAACTTATTTAAAACCTCATTTACTCAATAAATCGATTAAACACTCATTTCTTCTGCAAATTAATACAAATATAAGGGAAATCATCAATAAAATATAGCATTATAAAACGTATAAAATCACCCTTAACAACTCCCCCACACTTAAGTGTTTGCTCGTCCCGAGCAAAACAAAACGAAAACCAAGGCTCGGAAAAAGATAGACATATCAGACAATATAGCATAAATCCAATAAATCAGAGGTTCACCACTGTGTGTGTGCAAAGCCATAGAAAATATCCACTAAATCCAAACTTGAGAAACTCAAAGCAAAACTACCTAATACCCCCTTCAAACTAGAGATAAATGACACTCATAAGATGTACCATACAAACGTGAAATATCCCGAAAAGGATGATCGAATATATCTAGGGCCTTTCTGAAATACTCAGAGGATAATCCCTACAGCATATCTATCAGTTTATACTGGGGATAAGATATACGATAACTAAGTCTTTTATTCATTTCATAACACTTTTTTATAAGTTGATTTAATTATTTCACTTTTAAACACACATCAGAATGAGCTATTGCCCTATCATAGCAGAATAGGATATTCGAGATATACCCTACCTTACTCCAATAATAAGGCAGCTTTTTCTGACTGTCGTGAGCTTTTGGTCATCATAGTGGTATAGGCAATACGTGGTATACCCCACCGCACTCAAATCTTCGACTAGCTTCCGACACACCCAATTACTTCATATTTTTCAACTTTTTCATTTGACATTAAGTTACGATTTACTTATCACATTCAAACCTTAGATATTCACAGTATATCATACTCCGGATCTAAATACAAACTATCATAAATCTCAAGATACGTACGTAGCACTAAGCACATGACTTATAAGAAAATCAAAAATCACTCGTCGAAAAGGGGTATAACTTTATATTATAGCTCATCGTTCACTATGGCTCGTGAAAAATAAATCTCAGGTGAAACAACTAACTTATCAAACATATGATATATAACTTGGATGACTATAAAAATAATGAACATTGAATTGAATTGCCTACTCGGGACAAAACAAAAACAAAAATGTTGAAAAATTTTGAAAATTCTAGCTCATTTTAGCTCATGTTACATAGAAACATAACGAGTTAAGCAAATGTGCATCTATCAAATCATTCCCCTCCCCCACACTTAAAGATCAACATGTCCTCATGTTGTGCAGAATGGAAGAAAAGATAAAGAACTTAGCTGATGTTAATCGAGACTCGAATCGTCGGTCAGGCCGGAGCCTACGTAGTGACACTTAGAACTCGTAACCATACAATGTAGCTCGACAAAACCGCTAAAAATATACCTGCACGACTTGACAAACACGGAAACATCTCGGGGAAAACGGGGAAGTATACCAGAATGAAAAGATATAGCAAAACCGAGTATTATCAAAAGATGAAACATTAAACACATCCACAAGTTTAAACAAAGTAGAAATGAAAGTACTGATGCCTTATGGCTTACATGATCCATCGGAAAGAATAAATAGTAGCTAAACGAGGAGTACAACGAATCACGTAATCAAAAGTAGCAAGAATATACAATCATAGTATCTAGGACAAAGCAAAATCGAAAATGGACAAATAAAATCATGACTGCCCCGGTGCCGTAGAATCATCAGCCGGAGGTGCTCCACCCGCAGGAGAGTCAGGCCGCTCCGCATCAGTAGACGACTCAGACTCGTGCAGAACATCTGCAATGGCCTGCTCAATCTCATCAGAATAGATATAATCCATGGTGCTCGGATCGAAGATTCTGTCGTCCCTCGGCTTCCGGTCCTCACTGATGCACCGTAAAATGGTCAAGATGTTGTTCTGAGAAGTCCGAATATCCTCCATCCATTCCCAAACACTGTTGGCCATACTCAACCTCATCCGGACCGAGGGAGATAAAGTAGGAAGGGAGGATGCTCGAGGCGGTGCTGACGAAGAACCAGGCTCACGTGGTGCCCCCGACTCAGAATGTCCCGAAGACTTACCCCTTTCTCTCTGTATAGGCCTCGGGTTCTTCGGTTATGATCCGCTCCATACTCAGGCACACCGGCATCAATACACAAACTATGAAGCCGGTGAGGGATAATCAAGCTACGCGTATAAATCTTCTGATTGATAGCCACCTCATCGTATAACGCTTGTCCCACATTTACATTTAGGCCAAATGTCAACGCATATAGCATGCCTAGGTCACCAATATGAAAATGCGTCAAGTTGTTCTTTGGCAACAACCGACTCTGAATGAACCTACACTGGACCTTCCAGTCCTCCGTCCAGGTAGTGGTGACTAACTCTTTCCGGTCTCCACCCGGTCTCAACGTCCACGCCACGTCCGGGCAAACTTTCAACCTCAACTCCTCCAAAGGATCCTGGCCCGCAGTCTGCCTATGAACGATCTCCTCCTTATAATCCCGACCCTCAAAGGCCGCCAAGTTATACTTCTGATTAATCACATCCGGCGTAAAAGGGACTTCCACCCCTCGAACCACAACTACTCCCGTCTCCAAGTCGGTTTCCGAGCAATTAGCATAAAATTCCCGAACTAGGGAGCCATTGACCGGGGTAGCCAGGATAGTCATCAAGGCATCCCATTTCCGGTCCTTTAGCAACTTGACGAACCCCGGATCGACCATAGTCTCCAATGTAGCCCTCTCAATCAACATAGTCATCGAGAAATAATGTTTGGTAAAAGCGTCGTGGGCTCTAGGATTCACAAATCTACGAGGCAAAGGCATAGGGGCTACGGTTTTCGCTTTATTCCTAGGTTGTGCAGCCCTAGTCTCAACCGGTTCCTCTTCCCGGGTAGCATCTACAACTTCCTCAACCCTAGTCGATGCTCCACCTCTCTGGGCCCTAGGCATCCTTATCAAAGGAATATCATCATCCGTCTCAGATCCGAGGTTGGCTCATCCCTCAAAGTTGCCCTAGTTTGGGTGGCTCTATGGGGTTGCTCTCGAATGCTAACACCTAGGTTTGGATCAACTAAGGTGGGATCAAACTCTTTACGCTTCTTTCCGGCCTCCCTGGCCACATCCTTACCATGCCTCTTGACTACCGCCTTCTTATGAACCATGATTCACTCCTAGACTAAACCAAAACAATCCCAATTCAAAACAAGGTACCCGTTTAACATCCAAATCGGGATTTCAAAACAACCAAACCACAACCATCAACCATCCATTATCAACAACCAACCCATGCATCCTCCATCACAACACCACAACACAGTAACAGAGTAGAAAGAAACCACAAAACCAGAAAAAAAAAATGAATTAAGGTAATATTCAAGTGAACGAGCCGACCCAAAGATCGAACTCACAAAAACGTGAATAAAATCTAGAAAAGTTGTTACTAACTTACCAAGTAAGGTGAGTAGATGCTGATCGAGATGAAAATCAGTCCAAACAACACCAATTTGGCTCCCAAAATCGGATTTTTTTTCTCAAAAAGTCGGACTGAAGAGGGCTCTGATTCTCCAAAAAGATGGTGTGTTGGGGAATTTGGCTTTGAAAATCGAAGAGAGGGGAGCAAGAGCGGTCTATAGCAATTTGAATCGCTTGAAATGGTTTAGAATCGAAGATTCTAGGGCAAAAGGAGAGGAAAAGTCGGTTTTCGCGTTTGAAATCCAGAAAAGTGAGGGTTCATGGACGGAGGGGGTATATATATAGACAGATGTGGGACGCTCGTCCAACTCAGTGGACGGGCGTCCAGCTGGAAAATTATATGAACTAGACGGGCGTCCTGTTTTTCAGACGCTCATCCAAACATTTGAAAACTGAACAGGATTGGAGGAAATAATCGGACGGGCGTGCAAAATGTTGGGCGGGCGTCCAAGAGATACACAGTGCAGACGGACGTCCAGACCTATAGACGGGCGTCCAATGCAGTTTCTCAACAAAATTATCAAATTTTCATGCAATTTAAATTCAAATAAGCCGTTTCTCATTAAACTTAAATAAAATTTCAAAATTACAATATGAAAACCAAGAAAATACATAGAATGAAAAGAAAAATAAAAACAAAAGGAAATAGTGGGTTGCCTCCCACCAAGCGCTTTTGTTTTACGTCGTGAGCTTGACGAAACAACCTAAGAACGCTAGTCATCATAAATTTCCGACCAATCTATCACCCGGATAAGACGGTGGAGCATGTCAATCGCCGGAGGGAAGTCATACTCATCTTGCAAACCCCAGTCCTCACCAGCTACATCAACACCCCGAAAATGTTCAGCTTGCAGCACTAGCGCTAAATCTGTCAGCATCGGATCATTCAGGATTGTGTATGGACGTCCTAGAGCTGCCTGCAACTCCTCAGTAGTAAAGTCTCCACCTCCCGAACAGCGGGGAACAATAAGAACATAGGTGGCAGTCCTGATGCGGGTACTAATATCAAAGTCTACGTGCAAAACTATGGTCCCTCCCGGTCCGTCATCTACGGTGATAAGTGGGATCCTCCTAAGGAAAGGTAACTCCTCTGGTAGAACTCCGAAATCCATATCTAGCAAGCACAACTAACTGACAGATGCAAACAAAAGCAAAACTTAGTAAACTAAACTTAAATACTAAAACTAAAAAAGCATAAAACAAGAATGACTAAAGAGGATGATATCTAGGTTGCCCCCTAGTGGCGCTTTTGGTTAATGTCGTTAGCTCGACACTGTTTAAAGCTCAGCCTGGATCAGGCCATTTGACTTTTCTGCCTGCCACTACCTCGTCTAGACTTGGGTTAGTAGTTCGGCTGCAGAAACAACACTTAACACATGGGGTTAAATCTTTGATAGCTTTCCAAACACGTTTAAACTGCCCCATGGTCGACTTCTCCTTCTTCTGGGTCTTCTGATGACGTTTCAGCTGACGCTCCCTCTCATACTCTTCCATATCCCAACTACCGGCTAGAACTTCTTCAGATCGACCACTACCGTCATCCTCTGAAAATAGGTCGGGTGAAAACTCGTCAAATTCTTCGACTTTTGTAGCACAACACCCGAGGATATCGAGGAAACGAACAATCAAAGGTTTCTCTTTAGGTTCACCAATATAGTGCTTGCACCTTTGACCATTCACTCGAAACGGTTGGTCACCATAACCGCGTAGTTCTAAAACGCCTCCAGGAATGATTTGGAGAATCTCAAAGGACCGGACCATCGTGTCCTTAACTTTTCAGGGAACAGATGTAGCCTGGAATTATACAGAAGAACTTGTTCCCCGACTTGAAATTCTCTCTTCTTAATCTTGGCGTCATGGAGGAGTTTCATCTTATCTTTGCTGATCCTGGCGCTTTCGTAAGCCTGGAGTCTGAATTTGTCCAACTCATGCAACTGCTGCAGTCGGTGCTTACCACAAGATTGGGAATCAAAGTTCAGAAACTTCATAGCCCAATAAGCTCTATGCTCTAACTTGACTGGCAGATGACATGGCTTACCATAAACCATTGATATGGAGATGTACCCATAGGAGTCTTATAGGCGGTCCTGTATGCCCATAGTACATCATCCAACTTCAAACTCCAGTCTTTTCTATGACTGTTGACCGTTTTTTCCAAGATCTTCTTAATACTTTGGTTGCTTCTTTCAACCTGACCGCTAGTCATTGGGTGATATGGTGTGCTTGTCTTATGACGAACACCATACTTTTCGAGCACTTTTTCTAAGGGTCGGTTGCAGAAATGCGTCCCTTCATCACTGATAAAGGCACGTGGACATCCAAACCTCACAAAGATGTTCTTCTTTAAGAATTTCATGACCGTCTTATGATTGTTGTGAGGAGTGGCTTGAGCCTCCACCCATTTAGACACGTAATCCACGCAGACTAAGATGTATTTGTTACCACAAGATGATGGGAATGGTCCTATAAAATCGATACCCCATACATCAAAGACTTCGCATTCTAGGATGGGTTTCAAAGGCATGTCAAAACGCCTTGTCAGAGTACCGGTTCTTTGGCATCTATCACAAGCTTTACAGAAAGCTTATGTGTCCTTAAAGATCGTGGGCCAATAGAAACCGGATTGGAAGATCTTAGCAACGGTTTTCCAAGGACCAAAGTGACCTCCAGTGGGTCCACTGTGGCACTGCTCAATAATATCACGCTGCTCGGATTCTAGAACACATCTCCTAAGCAGACCATCTTTACAGATCTTAAACAGATAAGGCTCATCCCAAACGAAAGATTTCAAATCAGAGAAGAACTTTTTCTTCTCCTGATAGGACATTTCTGGATCAAGATATCGGGCATGAAGGTAATTTACAATGGAAGAATACCATGGAACATCTGGAGCGCAGCCATCTTTAAGCATAATGTTTTCTAGAGGAAAGTAAAGATCTATATCATCTGGATCATCCTTTTCCTCATTCAACATTCTAGAAACATGATCCGCCACGACGTTTTCACTGCCCTTTTTGTCTTTAATTTGAACTTCAAACTCTTGTAAGGTCAGTATCCAACGCAGTAGGCGTGGTTTGGCCTCTTTCTTAGTCATCAGATATCGCAAAGCAGCGTGGTCAGTCCACACAATCACTTGGGCTCCTAACAAGTAACTACGAAACTTGTCCATAGCAAAGACTACGGCCAGTAATTCCTTTTCAGTAGTAGTATAGTTGACTTGAGAAGGATTCAATGTGTGACTGGCGTAATAGATTGGCTGGAATTTTCCTTTGATTCTTTGGCCTAAAACCGCACAAACTGCATAGTTTGATGCGTTGCACATAAGCTCAAAAGGTAAATTCCAGTCAGGCGATATAAGAATTGGAGCAGAGATTAAATGGTTCTTAAGCTCCTCAAACGCTTGCTTGCAATCCTCATCAAAATTGAACTCAACGTCTTCCTTTAGTAGAGTGGACAGGGGCTTGGCTATCTTGGAGAATTCTTGAATGAATCTTCTGTAGAAACCAACATGTCCAAGAAAACCTCTGATTTCGCGCACATTTTTAGGATAACTCATCTTCTCGATAGCTTCTACTTTTGCCTTGTCAACTTCTATACCTTTGGCGGAGATTTTGTGGCCAAGAACTATTCCCTCATCAACCATGAAATGGCATTTTTCCCAATTGAGCACTAAGTTCTTCTCCACACATCTGGATAACACTTGATCGAGGTTGTCAAGACAGTCGTCAAAAGACTGACCAAAGACCGAAAAATCGTCCATAAATATTTCCATACACTTTTCTACTAGCCCGTCAAAGATAGCTAGCATACATCTTTGAAATGTAGCTGGGGCATTGCAGAGACCAAATGGCATTTGCCTGTAAGCGAATGTACCATAAGGGCAGGTGAAAGTGGTCTTTTCTTGGTCAGCTGGAACAATGGGTATTTGGAAGTATCCTGAATATCCATCCAGGAAGCAGTAGAATGCGTGTCCCGCCAGACGCTCAAGCATCTGCTCAATGAATGGAAGGGGAAAATGATCTTTCATGGTTACCTCATTGAGCTTTCGATAATCGATGCAGACTCTGTAACCAGTGACAAGTCTCAATGCTATTTCCTCTCCCTTCTCATTCTTCTCAATCGTAATTCCACCTTTCTTGGGAACTACTTGAGTCGGGGAAACCCATTCACTATCAGCGATGGCATAAATGATTCCCATGTCCAGAAGTTTGATGATTTCTTTCTTAACCACCTCTTGCATATGAGGGTTGAGCCTCCTCTGGGGCTGTCTAACACATTTCGCACCCTCATTTGTCTTGATCTTGTGCATACAGAGGTCCGGAGATATCCATCTGATATCTCCTACTTGCCATCCAAAGGCTTTTTCATTTTTCTTCAAGACGCTGATTAACTTCATTTCCTCTAATCGAGATAGCTTGGCAGATATAATCAAAGGAAGCTTGTCACCTTCTCTTAGAAACACATACTTAAGATGTTTAGGCAACGGCTTCAGTACCAGATCTGCAGGGGGTTCCTCTAAACTTGACTTGAGATCTCCACTTTTCAACTCAACATCGCTGAGTTTACTTAGCGGTCCCACTGCCAATGTTTCTCCTCTCAACAACTCGTCCTCGAATTCAGCTTCTAACTGCTCTAGACTGACCACACCATGATTATTCAAATTATCAACCAATCGCTCATATTCAGTTGCAACAGCCATGACTTGCTTTTCCGTGTGGTCATTAAAGTCATCAGAACTATCCTCAATGGAGAAGCCGGTTGGAGGACCAGAAGGTACTTGAATGGCTCTGGAGACATTATAGCTCACTTCTTGATCACCAACTCGTATCGTCACTCGCCCACCATCACAGTCGATGAGGGCTCTGGCTGTAGACAGAAAAGGTCTTCCAAGTATCAGGGGGACATTTTCATCCGTTTCAATGTCTAAGACGTACCAGTCGACGGGAAAGGTAAATCTATCGATCTGAACTAGTATGTCTTTTAAGATTCCCGCTGCTTTCTTAGAAGATCTATTGGCGAATTGCAGATTCATGGTAGTGGGTTCTAGAAGATCAATTAAACCCAGCTGTTTGTACACAGACAATGGCATGAGGCTTATAGATGCACCCAGGTCACACAAAGAGTTAGGGAAGACCAGGCCTCCCATTAACACTGTAAGCACGAACTTTCCAGGGTCACCTCTCTTGGTTGGTAAGTTTTCGTAATTGATCATTGAAAAATCCTCACCAACCAGCCTCTCCATGTCTGACAACTTCCGTTTTGAAGAAACAACATCCTTGATGAATTTTGTATACTTAGGCATTTCAACCAGGACCTCAGATAATGGAAGATTTACCTGAGTATTTTTCAACAGATTCAGCACCTTTTCATACTTCTTATCTTCACTCAAAGGGATGTTGATCTTTCTTGGTGGAAATGGAAGCTTTTTCAGATCATTCTCAGAAAAGATTTTCTTCGAAGATGCACTGACAGCTTTGTCTTCAAGATCCTTCCACCTTACGGCTTTTTCAATCTTTTTATTAGCCAGAGGATCAGCCTCCTGACTTCCACTAGATTCTTCATTACTCAGGGGATCAGCCACCTGAGGACTTCCAACTTCTTCACCTCTCAGGGGATCAGCCACCTGAGTATTCTCTTTCGGCCAAGGGGAGTGTAGGTGCTCAGCTTCCCCTCCTGCCTTATCAATGGCAGGAGGGGCTAGTGGTTTCCCTGGTGGGAAGGACCACTAACTTGAGTACCACTTCTTAAATTCATTGCACTGGCCTCCTCTCTACCGTATGGAATTGATGGTACGAGGTCAGTACAATGGCCATTGTTCAAATCGGTTTGAGCAAGTTGACCGCCCTTGGGATTTTTCTCAGTGAAACTGGGCAATTGCCCTGGGGGTCTAGAAGCTAACTGTTCAGCCAGTTGCCCGATTTGCCTCTCAAGGTTCTTATTTGTAGTCATCAGGAGTTGGATACTTTTATTTTGCTCCTCCAACTTAGCTTCAAGATAGTTAGATTGGGGGGGGGGCTTGAGAGTTTTGGAAATTTTGAGCATAGGGCTGGCTGGGCCGACTGTGAAATTGAGAATTTGAATTGGAAGGCCAATTCTGATTGAATCTTTGAGTAGGATTGGAAAAATTTGAGTTTTGGTTCTGATTAAAACCAGGGTTTCTATTGAAATTTTGATTCGAATTAAAATTTGAATTAGGATTGAAACTAGAAGATTGATTAAACCCGTGGTTTTGGAAATTATTCTGGCCAGAAACTTGATTAGACCTTTGGTTGTTCTGGCCATAGAATGCATTCACTTCAGCATTCTGTCCGTTCATAGGACAGAATCGAGAAGTGTGCCCCACCTCGTCATAATTTTGACATGTGACTTGATTACACTGTCCATAATCATGAACAACATTCACTTGATAAGGTGCAGGGGAATTGAATTGACACTGTCCAGTCATGTGGCCAGTCTGACAACAGCTTTCGCAGTATAGAACCTGAGGGTTCTGTGGAAAAGAAGAAGTTTGATTCATCTGATTTGAAACTTGAGAAGTTGCCATCTGCTTCTGCAGCATGGCGATCAAACTTTGCACATTTACTTCCTCAACCTTAGGAGGAGGAGGTGCTTGAATTTCTTGATAATAGGGAGCATAGTTATATTTGGAAATGTCCTCGAACAGTGCCCACCCCTCATCAGGCGTTTTCTTCAAAAACGCCCCACCAGATAAACTATTGACCATGCCTTTTGTAAGCTCGGTCAATCCACTAAAGAAACTATTGACTTGCCTTTGTAGTGGCAAGCCATGGTGGGGACACTTTCTAAGCAGAGACTTGAATCTTTTCCAACAATCGAAAAAGGATTCATTCTCTTTCTGATAGAAAGTGAATATGTCGTTTAAACACTGGGTTGTTTTTGAAGGTGGGAAGTATTGACTCAAGAACTCCTTTTCGAGTTCGGCCCAGGTGGTAATAGATTCAGAAGGAAGAGAAGTATACCACTCCTTAGCTTCTCCCTTTAGAGAAAATGGGAAAAGTTTCAGTTTAATGGCATCCTCACTTACTCCTTGGATGCGTGTGGTACCGTATATCTCTAAGAACGTATGTAAGTGAGTATGGGGATTCTCTGTTTGATAACCGTGGAAAATAGATGCATGCTGCATCATCTGAATAAGTCCCGGCCTTAGCTCAAAGGTCTGTGCAGTTATGGCTGGGATAACAATAGCCGGGTTGACTTTGACTTCGCCAGGCATGGCGTAGTCTGCCAATGTACGTCTATCTACAGCAGCCATAATTACAAATTTTGTGATTTCCTTGGTTAGCTGATCCTCAAGATCTTGCTCGGCTCTGTCTGCCAGAACCGCAGAACGGAAAATCCGCCTGTTTGGCCGGACAACGGTTCGCTCGGGGTCAGGGGTGTATAGTAACGGTCCCTTTTGACTCCGAGTTTGCATAAACCGGACCAAAAACAAGTGAAAGCAACTTAAAGACTAAGAAATTAAAAGCCTAAACTAAAAAATTAAAAGCCTAATAAAAGAAAAGAAAGGAAAGGAAGAAAAAGAAACAGGATTATTAAGGGAAAAGATGAAACAGACGGGCGTCCAAAGGTTTGGACGGGTGTCTGCCCAACTTTTGGACTGGACGGGCGTTCAGATGCCCAAACGCTCGTCTGGTCTTCAGAAAACTTGAACGGGCGTCCAAATTTTATGGACGCTCGTCTAAGTGAGTGAAAACGCTACAGGATTGAAAATTTTCCAGCGGACGGGCGTCCAAGATCCCAGACGCCCGTTTGGTAGCGGGAAAACTAGAACAGAAGCAGAAAATTTGCAGAAAAGAAAGGGGGGGAAAGGAAAAACAGAGAAAAGAACAGAGACAGAAAGATAGAAGAGAAGAAAACTAATCACAAGAGAAAGAAGAACCTTAAACCCTAAACTAAAACCCTAATATCCTAATAACCTAAACGATTATCAACTAAAAACAGGAATTAAAACGAAATATAAACAAGAAAAATGAAAAACAAAAACTAGGCAACCGTCCGGTTCCCCGGCAACGGCGCCAAAAACTTGTCACGGATTTTATTAACAAAACAAACAACCTCTATACTACGATCCAAAAACTTGTCACGGATTTTATTAACAAAACAAACAAGTAATAAAATTTATAAATCCGGTTTTTCCTCAAGTATAAGGATCGTAGTATAGAGGTTGATACCGGGTCGATCTTACGGGGAACTGGCGATTGTTAACCCTAGTTTTTGTCTAATTAAATTATGTCACGAAAACTAATCTAAACAGCGGATAAAACTAAACGAAACTGAAAACAAACTTAACTAAAACGTAAAACTGGACGGAAGATATGATCTAAAGCCAGGAAAGATACGGGTTGCGAACTATTAAACTTAAACTAATATGAAATAATAGTAACTAATCTAGACAATTCAAGTTTCACGGGATTAAATTCAAGTCTTAACGAACAAACGAGCGATTGATCCACCTATCCTAACAAGTATCAATTCCTATCTCGATTATATTGCGTTTTCTAACCAAGTTGTGATTTCACCTTGTCTAAAACATGAACCCTAATTTCTTAGGTAATTCACCTATTAATCTATATCTCTCGATCTAAGATTAACGATTTTACTAATCAAGGGTGTAAACTTTAACCTAGCAATCTAACCTATTAACTCTCGTTATGATAGATTAAATAACTATTCCTTATCATGGTGATCTAAGGCTTATAGAGACTTTCATCAACATAAGACAATCATAACATGCAAATCTTTCGATACAATTGCAATTAAACAATATAAACAATGTTAAAGGAAACAACTTTAGATAAAACTCACAATATAATCGTAGAAACAGAATCACAACGTGTTGGATAGGCTTCACAATGCTCGTTTGATGAAGCTTAGCCTCTCAACATCATCTGGAAACTCGAAATTGCAGAAAAAACTAACATAAAACTGCCTACTTTAAATCTAGAATTTGGAGCATAAAAACTGGAATAAAAGAAGTAAAAACGCAGCCTAAAGCCGCCCCTAGGTTTAGGGTTACGAATAATGAGTATATGGTATCCTTAAGGTAGAGAAAACGTGCTGTATATATAGAAAACAAAGGCGGCGCTGCTAAGTCGGCCGAAGGACGCCCGTCCATACTTGTGAACGCCCGTCCAGATGGATTTGGACTTGCTTCAGACGCCCGTCCACTCAGCGTCCAAACTCTCTGTATCAAAATCGCACCTCCAGATGCCCGTTCACTCAATCAAATGCCCGTCCACCCTGGACGGGACCTGGACGCCAGTTCAATATGATCGAATTCTGATTTCATGATCTTTATCTCCTTTTTCTCTATCCCATTCCTTCATTATCTCTTTTATCATCAATTAGCTCGAACTTAATCAACTTTTGATCATCTTTTGAGCCTCAAACATGTATCTATAACACATAAAAACTTCGGAAAATGTAATATCATTCAAATAATCATAAAATCATATTAAAAACACCAAAATTAACCAATATTGCGAATAACTTATTTAAAACCTCATTTACTCAATAAATCGATTAAACACTCATTTCTTATGCAAATTAATACAAATATAAGGGAAATAATCATAAAATATAGCATTATAAAACGTATAAAATCACCCTTAACATGTAGGGACGTAGGTCGGAACAATAAGGCCAGTCGTAATTGCGTCACGAACAAAGTGACAATCAGCTTCTATGTGCTTCGTCCGCTCGTGAAACACCGGATTTTGAGCAATGTATAAAGCCAACTGGCTATCACAGTGAAGAGAAATCCCGGTAGGAATAATAACACCCAAATCAGAAAGAAGTTGGCGAAGCCAATTTAACTCACAAGTGATCGAAGCCATGGAGTGGTATTCAGCTTCAGCTGAGGATAGAGATACCATAGCCTGTTTCTTCGTCTTTCATGACACAGGGGAAGTGCCAAGTAATACAAACCAACCACTTACGGAACGGCGAGTAATGGGGCAACTTGCCCAATCCGAGTCACACCACCCTTCCAACCGTAGCAGACTATCTGCTCGTAAAAGGATCGCTTGACCCGGGCTTTTCATCAAATAATGCACAACCCTCAAGGCGGCATAAACTGAGATAAAATATGAACCGGGTACGCCAAATCTGGACGCGTAACACCAAGATAAATCAGTCGCCCGACCATGTGACGATATTTGCCAGGGTCATCAAGTAATGGGCTCTGAGTAACTGCAAGCTGATGGTTCTGTTCCAAAGGAAAATCCACAGGTCAGGCCCCCAATAGGCCCGCCTCGGCAATGATATCCAACGTATACTTCCATTGTGACAAGAAAATACCAGTGAGATTACGAGCAACTTCCAAGCCAAGGAAGTACTTCAAGCGACCCAAATCTTTCATTTTAAAGCAGACACCCAAATAATTCTTAAAGACGTGTTAGGCGGTAGTGTCGTTACCAGAGAGAATCATATCATCAACATACACCAAAATGTTTATTCGGATCGAACCGAGAACAAACGTAAATAGCGAGTAATCAGAGTAGGATTGTGAAAAACCATAATCCTTGAGAGCGGAAGCCAATTTTGCGAACTAGCACCGTGGTGCTTGTTTCAAACCATACAACGATTTGTGCATTTGGCACACAATATTCGGCCGTGTTTGAGCAAAACCAGGAGGTACCTTCATATATCCAGATCCCTATGTAAAAACGCATTGTGTACATCCATCTGATGAATTTCCCACCGTTTAACCTCTGCCACAACGAGGAAAGCCTTAACCGCGACACCATCTTGGCCACAGGAGAAAAAGTCTCGTTATTGTCAATTCCCTCAACTTGGTGATTTCCAAATGCGAATAACCGTGCCTTCATTCGTTGAAGATTGCCATTTTCATCGTATTTTTCAGTATACACCCATTTGATCCTAAGGGCTTTCTTGCCAGAGGGTAATTCTTGCAACGTCCACGTGCCCTGATCTTCCAAGGCACGTATTTCTTCAGCCATGGCCTTTCGCCAACCTTCATATTTCACTGCTTCTTTAAATGAGCGGGGTGGATTACCTGCAGCAACATCAGCTAGATACCTCCGATGTGTGTCAGAAAACCGGGATTAATTAACAAAGTGTGTAGGAGGATAGAGTATACCTGAGGAGGTTGAAGGATCGGATGATTGCGTTGATGGACTTTTCTTATCCACCACAGTATGCGTTACAAATTCCCTATACTTCGAGTTAGGCATTTTTGTTTGTTTTCCTCGGCCTAACTCTTCGATCACGTCCACAGTTGGTTCAGTTACCCCTTCACCATCCATGGGTAACTCACTTACCTCGTCTCCGACCTCACCCGACCCAGTGCCACAAGTAGCAATGTCACCGGCTAAGTCTGCTGGCTGTTCCCTATGCGGCTCAGCATCACTAAATTCAAACTCATCCTCTAACATGTCGAAAGATGGAGAATTAAGAGAGGAAATAGGGGTAGGATCCGCCATGGGAAAAATATGCTCCGAAAATTTCACATCTCTCGAAACAAATATTTCCTCGGTTTCCAAATCAAAAAGCGTCCAACCTTTTTTTCCAAACGGATATCCTAAAAATATACACTTTCTACTTCGGCTTGCAAATTTATAGTGTTTATGTTTTTGATTATGTGCGTAACATAGACACCCAAACACACGTATCGCATCAAGGGTCGGTGGTTTTCCAAACAAACACTCATACGGTGTCTTATAATCCAATACACTAGATGGAGTACGATTAATTAAATGACACGCGGTCATCACACATTCACCCCAAAATTTAAATGGAAGATGACCCTCAAAACGCAACGCCCTAGCGATGTTCAGAATATGATGATGTTTTATTTCCACCTGCCCGTTTTGTTGTGGGGTCCCCACACAAGAGGTTTCAAAAATAATTCTTTCCTTCCTAAAATGTGGAAGCAACCGTTTAAACTCGGTCCCATTATCACTCCGAACACGAAGAATTTTCATGTTAAACTGACGATCAATCAATGCCATAAAATCTAAAAAAAAATAGTCTCAACTTCCGGTTTACTGTAAAGTAAATAGACCCACACAGCCCTAGAGTAGTTATCAACAATCGTAAGGAAATACGAGACCCTGCATGTAGAAGGAGTATCATATGGTCCCCACAAATCACAATGAATAAGCTCACAATTCTACTAGCCCCACAAATCAAGGAGAAATCATTTTTTTAAAGTAAAATGGGATCCACATCCACATAAGATTCAATGTGGCAGCCTAGTGGTTGCCACGTAAGCGTTTTTTAAAGATTCCGGTGTCCAGTCAGCTATTTCCGGCGGATAGGACTATATTTCCATACAAAAAAGCAAGTTAGAGGACCATTTTCCTCACCAGAGCAGGAGCATGACTAAAATCCAAAGTATGCCAAGTTACAGGACTAAAATCCTAATTTTGCCTAGTATCAAGTGGCACTGAAAGTCAAGAGAACAAATTTAAAATTGTTGATAGTGGGTGGAGGAAATAATCGAAATGGCAGCATATTCAAATGTAACGAGGCACTTTGACGGACTTCGTAATCCACGCTACTACTGTCGTATCACATTGATTCCACTTAGTAAGCAATCTCTCATCATCAATCGGCTTCGGAATAGATCCGTCAACAAAACCTAGTTTGTTCTTCATGATTAGCGACATTCGCATAGCTCTGCTCCAAGAGTTGAAATTCCTTCCATCCAGAGGTGGATCTACCAGAGCGAGGGTAGGATTTTCGCTCGGATGTATGTAGTAAGGGCTAGAAATCTCAAATTCTGCCGGAATTCTTCCTTGACGGTCATTCGCCATTTTTAGAGAAAAAAAATGAAAGCAACAAAAAATGCAGTAATCGAAGAACAAAGATGAGCTGAGATGAAAACTAGAACAAGGATTCTCAAACCTTCTCTGATACCATGTGGAAAAATGATCTTAATCACTTTATTCTTTGCAATCGAAGAAAACTAAAAGAATAAGGAACTAGGGTTCTTACAAGACCAAGGCAAAATAGAATTGGGGATTTTTATTATGTAAAACTTTCTGTCTTATTTTTACAAGCAGTCAACTAGGCCTATATATACTCTACTGACTAATGACCTGGGCCCCACATCCCATTTACATAAAACAAACTATAAACCAATATAAACTAACTATTAACAAAAAAAACTAATACACTCAACAAGGATTAAATTTGTCGTATGTCTAACCCCCTCCCCCAGATTGATTTTATGAATAGAATGGTGACAATTAGCAATTGTATATTGTTGATTGCTGTGAGGACTTCTTATGGCTTGAGTAGTCATGTTTGTATTACTGAGACAAAGACATATTTTTCACCATAGATGATTTATTCGTGGAGGAAAATTTGTTTTACCAGTTTATCCATTACGTTCAATATGCCAAAGTATCAACTGCAATATATTGTTCTAAATCTACACCAGCTAGGCAGAGACAATAAACGTTATTCAATGACAACCATGCAACAACAGAAACTAGAATATTGCCTCAAGTGGTGCTTGGAAAGACGGTTTTCATGGCATATGCATAGTTATCAGAAAACAACGGTAAATAATTTTGTTCAGCTTATTTCTCAAATGAGCGAGCCCATGAAAAAATAAAAATCAAATGAAAAAACAAGTACGAATTCCAAATTGTATCTTCAACGTACATGCGTATGTAAGAGACATATACCATTATAGTTGAATTTTCTGCAGTAAAACATAAGCGCAGTTGAAGCATGGTTTACGATCCTAAATCCGATGTACCCATTGATGTTTTATTGAAACCAAGCTATGGTATGCTTATGTTAGAATGGTATATTACATTAAGGCATAACCCTTATAAATTATAATTGATGGAATCATGTGGAAAAAAATTCTTTTGGATATTTATGATATTTTAGTTTTAGGAAATATTTTGTGTACTAATTGTAATCATTTTAACCTTCAATAGATTACATTCACATGCAATTTATACTTTTTCAATCAAGTACTT
Source organism: Gentiana dahurica var. dahurica (assembly GCA_024500145.1). NCBI lineage: Eukaryota > Viridiplantae > Streptophyta > Magnoliopsida > Gentianales > Gentianaceae > Gentiana > Gentiana dahurica. The sequence continues at coordinate 83,708,145 of CM044899.1, read as the reverse complement.
GCATGTTGTTTCTTCATGTAGGTGTTTTTGTGTTTAAAAATTGTAATCTAACACTCTCCATTGTTTTTTAGAATTGCACAGAAATATGAATATTACAAATGTAATAGACCGCTTCCCGACCCCTATATAGGTCCCACTGGGATCTCGTTAAGGAAGGGTCGGCGACCCACCGCCACACTTACTAGATCCATAAGAAATAGAGAGGGAACTAGTCCTTTATTACATTAACCTCAAATTCAAAATGATAGTTGTTGAAATATTCAGACAACAAGAAACAAACTAAAAGACAAAGCATGATGAAATCCAAAAGTCGCTCAATTAGCCATATCCACATTATAGTCCACATCAAAATCACCCTCAAAGATAGTCTCCAACGTCTCCTTAATTGCCTCACCATCAAACGATTCCGCTTCCATACCTAAAAAAAAGGGTTCGCAAACGTGTGAGCTATTACTAGCCCAGTGAGTTTCTGTGTGTATGTGTGTCCTTTATAGAAAAATAGTTAATAGCCAAGCAAATGAAATAGGTTAAAATAAAATATACCACAGCGGATCACTTTAGCTTCGACCTGCATCAAAATGTTTTAGTACATGGTAAAATATGCAATATATATATATATATATATATATATATATATATATATATATATATATATATATATATATATATATATATATATATATATATTAAATTGATTCATGTCGCTTAAAGATTTAAGTTACTTAGGTTACTTGAACTATTTGGTTACTTGACATCGACCTGGCCGGGTCGATGAGTCGATACCAACCGATCTCCAGTACGTGACACGATTTTCTACCGCACTCCAACAAGCAAGCTCTTGCCTGACAACTCCGGCCGATTGTCAGGGAAAGAATTCAGACCTTCACCTAATGAACCTCCCAAAGGGCTCCAGCCAACCCCACTGCCCTCCGAACCATGACACAGTCGTCAGCCCTTGCTTTCCCGGCCATGCACATGGATCATTGGGTAATTTTGGTACCATAACTCTAGGACTGTCGATCAGCCAAGTCAAGAGGCCCCGAGACCGGTGACTAGCCGTTCTACGGTGCAATAACTCAAACTCAACTAGTCGCTTAGAGCTTGAACTGCACTTGCAATGCACTCAAGCAGGATCAAGACTTGATTATTACTCTTCGTTAAACTAATGATCACCGTGTACGCCAAGACCCAACTTTATAAAATATTAATGACACTTGATTATAAAAATGTTCTTTTGTTCGGTATGATCAACAGCTCACAAATGCAGCAAACAGGGGGCTAGCTTTACAAAATTCCAAATCACAACTATTCAACTAGTTACTACAAATGCATGCAGGAAAGAATTATACATTCAAGGCTTTACGAAAAATTGAAAACACGCTAGGTTGTTAGACTGATATTATCGAAGTGATACAACAATTTCTAAAAGTATAAACTGAGGGTGTTGGACTTATTTTTAAGTTTTTGTGATGAGTGCCAGACTAACTGTTATAGAGCAAAGGCAAAAAGAGGTCTAGATCAAATGTATAAGTTTATTAGAGTTTGATCTTTGTATAGGTTTGATCAAACAAGCACTGTAAAGGTCAGCTGACTTATATCAGCAGACTAGTCTTGGTCAGTAGGGTAGTTAGGTCAGTAGAATTATCAGGAACCTGCTGAAGACTGAAGGTTGTGGGGTCAAACTCAGTTAATGAAGACTAAGAGATCAAACTTAGTAATTAAAATCAAGGATATGGAATCAGAATATAGGGAATTCTGTGATGACCTAAACTGATTACATATACCTTGTGTACAAGGTCTAAGTTCCTTAAGTTGGATGGTGATTGGAACTTAGTTACATGCAAAAAGGTGCAATCTAACTTCATAAATAAAAGTTACATAAAAGACAGTTAGCAAAATATGGATCAGCTGACTGATAAGTATATCAGCAGACTTATTATATCAGGAACCTGCTGATACACATACATCGAATTATTCAAAGGTTACATTGGAAGAAAACATGGATAAGGACAGCTAACAACCTCTGACTTTAACAAACAAATCAATGGTTGAGATTAAAGGGACGTTGGAAAATTCAGGACTTTATCCAATGGCTGCAAGTCAAAGGATTGACAGGCTGCATTCTATCAAAAAATAGTCTGATTGTGTCAGTACTATGAACAGTGACAGAAAGCAAGTCAAATGAGACAAAATCTGGAACGGCTATATTTGAATTTCAAATACAAGTCACAAGGACTCCTACCTATAAATAGAGGACTCATAATTGATTCAAGTGATGAACATTAAGAGAAAAATCCCGAGCTTCGATTTACGATCAAGAAAACACCCTGCTTGAACTTACTGAGCTTAAGGCTACTGATCAAGAGAAAATCTTCAAGTGTAATCTGTATTCAAGCTACATCAAGTTTACACACTTGAAGACTGCAAGTTGCTGATCATATCATCCTGATCAAGCTACTGCAACTGAATCATTTAATTGATTCAAACTTTCTTTTACAAGAAATCTGTTGAAGACAATGAAGCAAATTTGTGTGAAAGACTGTTGTTTGTGGAGAAGCTGGTGAAGAGGCAATCCTACCCTTCAAGGACTAGTGGAAGACTTTGGAGCAGCAATCCTACCTGTTCCTAGCTTTCAGTGTGAAGCCATAGCTATTGGTGAAGGACAAACACCTTAGGAATTTTTGTAACAGCTACATCAAAGATCTCTAGTGAATTACCTCCAACATCACAGAAGAAGAGTGGACGACAGGATTACACCACCTGGAACCACTATAAAATCTGCCTACTTACTTTCTGTACTTACATTCTGCATTTAGTTTATCATACACATCAACCTACTGAATCTAGCAACTAAACTCACACACATACACTACTGAGTATCTAATACTTAGTATCATATTTAACAACAAGTTTTAAGGCTTAATTTTTGATATTATTCCGATGCACAAATTCAGTAAACTCAACCAATCAGCAGACTACTGAGGTATCAACAGACTGCTGAAGTTGCTGAGTTTGTTAACTCCAAAAAGTTTTAAGTGTTAAGTTTATTCACCCCCCCCCCCCCTCTAAACTTAACCAAAGCCTTTTCAAGGGACCAACAATTGGTATTGGAGCAGTGCTTCTGTTCTGAACTACTTGTTGTGCTTGTGAAAATGCTTTGAAAAACTTTTTTAAGTCACTGATTTTCAAAGCCTTGCATCATGGATAACAATCAGTATGCTAGAACAATGTTGATGTGTTCTGTGGATCGTTTTGATGAATATAAGCGTCGTATGCAGGCTTATCTAGCTGCAACTCATGATGAAATGATGGATGTCCTGACAGATGGACCACTGGAGATTACCAATTCAGTAACAGTGGGTGAAGAGACACAGTATATTCCAAAGCCTAAAAAGGAATGGACTGCTCATGATAGAAAAATGGCAAACCTCAACAATATTGCAATAGATACCATTTACAGAACTCTGGATATCAATATGTATATGAAAGTAAAAGATTGTAAAACAACCAAAGAACTTTGGGACAAAATACAGTTGATCTGTGAAGGCACTGATGCAATTAAGAAGAACAAAATCAGTGTAGCCAAAAAGAAATTTCAAAAGTTCAAGATGCTGCCCAATGAATCCATTGAAGAAATGGAGTCAAGATTCATTGCTATCCTGGATGAACTTACCCTGCTGAGTGTAAGTTATTCAAAAGAAGAAATCAACTCAAAGATCTTGGAAGCATTGCCTGACAAAGAAGTTTGGGAGATGAAAGTCACTGCTATAGAAGAAATGAGGAAGTTACATGAAGAGGATACCTTCAAATTATTCTCAGATCTTAAAGCTTATGAATTCAGCAAGAGATTGGTTCCTACCACTGAAAAAGAAGAACCAAAGACAACTGCATTGGCTGCTAAACATCAAGAAGAGACATCAAGAGCTCAAGATGATCTGTTGGATGAGATGCAAGAGTAGATTGCCCTACTAAGCAAGAAAATCAGGATGATGAAGACTGGAAAGGGCAATTCAAGGAATTTCACAAAAAGATCTAGTGAAAAGAAGAAAGAAGAACCAAAGAAAGATAATGATTATCTGTGCTTTCATTGCAAGAAACCAGGACACTTCAAACCTGACTGTCCTGAGTTAAAACAGAGTAAGGAACCTGATTATCATTGCTTCAATTGCAAGAAGCCTGGACATTTCAGACCTGATTGTCCAGACCTACTGAAGACCAAAAGTCAACAAAGAAGACATGGCAAGAAGGCCATGGTTTCTGAAGATGAATCAGGGTATGAAGTAGAGTCAGAAAAGGGAAATGAATCTGATGACACAGCACTGGTTGCTGATATGGAAGATTATGCTTTGATGGCAAATATGGATGAAACAGAGGAGGTATACAATTATGTATCCATAAACACTCCTGCTGGAAGTGATTGTGAATCCACCTGTGGTTCAAATCCCAAAAATTCTGATAATGAAGAAACTTTGGATGCCATCCTTAATCAATTAAGGATAATACAATCTGGTTATGAGATTGTGAAGGCTGAAAAAAAGCTCTTCAATTAGAAGTTGAAAGATTAAATGCTGAATTAAGAATTCTTAAAGGAAAGGAAAAAGAAGTTGAACAGAATCAGCATAAGTCTGCTGAACATTCAGTAGCCCCTGAATCTGCTGAACAATCTTGTTCCTGTGCAGCATTCAAATCTGGAAGACCTTATGGTGATAGAACAGGTCTTGGATTTGAAACTCAACAATCCAACAGGAGTGGATCCAGTAAGGTCACTGAACCTAGTACCAGAATTGGTCCAAATTTTGTGCCTGCACAAGATCCAACTCCCAAAAGGGTTGCTGAGGCAGTAAAGCCTACTGAGAATGCTTCAAAGAAGCAAAATCAGAAGTCAAAAAAGTCAACAGCTCTTAATAAAAAGAATAAATCTAAAAATTTGAATGTTGTGCCTTCTAGACCTGTTGATAGCAGACCTGCTACCAAGTCTGCTGGACCACAAAAAGGTAAAGGTCAGAAATATTCCAAAGATAAGAATCCCAAACCCAAAAATGTTAATCATTCTAGGGATACTTATCTCAGGGGGAAAGGTAGATTGTTCCCTACTGATGATGACTGGAATATTCCTGCACCTACTGCTAGAAACAGTAAGTATAACCATGCAGCTAGATAAAACCTAAGCAATGGAATCAGCAGAGGACTCAGCAGAGGACTTATACAAGACCTCAGCAGAGACCTCAGCAGACTCCATACTACAGGGATGTTCCTAACAGACAGCAATCCAATGGTTATGATAATGCTTCTAACAACAAGAATCACTTCAAACATCATTACAAACCAAAAGGCCAAAAGTCATATATGAATCCTACACAACCAATTGCTAGACCTTATGGAAATGTAGAATACATGTATGTACCAAGGTACAATACCTTTCAAAGAAGACCTTATGGAAATTTGCCAAGGGTCATGCTTACCACTGACCACTATGGACCCAAACAGATTTGGGTACCTAAAATGTATTGATTCTATTTTGTAGGGTGTCTGGTACTTTGACAGTGGATGTTCCAGACATATGTCAAAGAATAAGCACTGTTTGTCAAGCTATGTGGCAAAGGATGGTCCAAGAGTGAACTTTGGAAACAAGAACACACCTGGCTACACAAGAGGCTATGGCACACTTGTGAGGAATGGACTAACAATCAGGAATGTTGCATATGTTGAAGGACTGGACTACAACTTGCTGAGCACTGGTCAATTCTGTGACATGGGATACAAGGTCACTTTTGACAAAAACACATGTATTGTCATCATTGAAAGAGGTGATCAAGTTGTGTTGGCTGGAAGAAGACAACAAAATATGTATGTTGTGGATTGGTCAACTGCAGTTCCAGAAACCTGCTTGATAGTGCATACCAAATCAGAACTCAACTGGTTATGGCACAAGAAGTTGAATCATCTGAATTTTGATGATATCAATCAGTTAGTAAAGAAGAAACTGGTGTTTGGATTACCTGAGATCACATTCAAGAAAGATGCTATATGTGATGCATGTCAGCAAGGTAAACAAACCAAATCAAGCTTCAAGTAAAGCAATCAACTAAGAGAGCGTTGGAGCTGATGCACATGGATCTATTTGGACCAGTGACTCCAACAAGTGTAACAGGAAAGAAGTACACTATAGTTGTTGTGAATGATTATTCAAGATATACTTGGGTGGTATTCATGAATAAGAAGAGTGAAACACTTCAAAAGATGCCAGAGCTTTTGAAAAGATTACAAAATGAGAAAAGTGTCACAGTAGTGAAGATCATATCAGATAAGGGTGCTGAGTTTCTCAACAAAGTGATAAGAGAATACTGTGAACAGAATGGTGCACTACATCAACTTGCTGCTGCTGGTACACCTCAGCAAAATGGGGTTGCTGAGAGAAGAAACAGGACTCTAAAAGAAGCAGGAAGGACTATGATAAGTGAAGCATTGTTACCTGAAAGGTACTGGGCTGAGGAAGTTAATACAGCATGCTACACACAAAATAGAACATCAGTGAACAAGAAGCTGCTGAAGACACCTTATGAGATTTGGAATGGAAGGATACCTAATATATCCTATTTCCATCCTTTTGGAAGCAAATGTTTTATCTTAAACCATAAGGAGCAATTGAAGACCTTTCAACCCAAGTCAGATGAAGGAATTTTCTTGGGATATTCTTCTGTCAGCAAGGCATTCAGGGTACTGAATAAAAGAACACCGAAACATGAAGAAACTATACATGTTGTATTTGACGAACCTGTTAGGAAATCACTAGTTTAACGCAGCGGAATTTAAAATTTGATTTCCTTTTCTAGATCGTTCTTCATTTAACGCAATAAACACGTTAAGTAGTTTGACGGTTATACCTCATATGATCTATAAGATCGTCGCTTTGACCGCCAACAGAGAGTAGTTCAATGCGCAAGCCGTCCACGCATCCGGCCTCTATCGCTAATCCACACGAACCCCCTGCCGGAATCCTCCTTGGATTGCTATCGGAAAAACTCCGGTTGCTAGACCGGACCTTTTCTTCCCTCACAAAATCACTACGGATAGCTCTCTATTTTACACAAGAATTATGAACTCTTGCAATTGTGATGTACAAAAGAGCTTGACACCCACCTCCTATATATAATGGTTGGGGCGTCCCATATGGTGTGGAGGAGAAGAAAACATTTTCCCAATAAAATAAGGAAAATCAACTAGATTGATTTATCTCTTTAATTATAATTTATTTTGCCAATATCTTATACTGATTATAATTATCTTATTACCATAAATCTATTTTTTTTCAAAATCAATTAATATATTATATTAATATTATGGCAATCTTATTAATTGAAGTGCACAATCCAAGTGTATCTTACACACATAAAATTGGCGCCCCATTAGTCAACAAATTGACTTCCGGAATATTCTTTAATTAATATAATTTATATATAATTAATATCTTGTATTTTATTTATTCATAATAAATAAATACCACCATATTAATTACCACTATAACCTTTATAGTCTAAAGATAAACTTTCCTTATTTGGTCATCAACTATAACCGCATTTTAATCCGACTCGATGTTCATATGTGTGTGACCCGATAGGCTTCCGAGTATGTTGGCCGTAGACACAAAGTGCAATTTACTAAAATGTCCTTCACACCTAACGATCACGGGATAGCGTCTAGCAACACACCATGACCCCCAATTATCGGAAGAGTCAAAAGCAATGACTACTACCTTTCATGTGAAGCAGTTACCGTGTAACTTAAAATCCTATCGCTGTAATAATATCCATAAGATCGTATTTCGAGTGTCAATACATTGACGATCGTATCTTATAATCTGGATATCACGCTCTCTCGGAATAACACATTTACTCCCACTTTGCAAAGATTCTCGAGAGATAGACATTCCTTATAAGAAGGCCATTTCGGATATTCGATCCCAATCACAGGATACGCGATTCCCGGATGACCAATCATGTATAATCCGCATGCTTCAATATCATACCCAATCACTGCCGCATGATCGCCCCGTGGTTAGGAGAAATCTCAATAGTGTCAAAGCATGACAATCCACACCGTGATGCCATGAAGACTCTGGTCAAAAGGATAATTACACAACCGCCACATAGTGTGACACTTAATGTAAGTGGGTCAGTCTAACGTATGCATTCTCTAATACACGTCCACCTACAGTCCAAGTGTCCCTACACTTCGATAGACGTGATCTATCCCTACCTTCTAAAAGATAGAAGACATCCAATACGTGCTAGTCTGATTATACTATCAATGTCCCATTTGATAATACATAAGGCCAGAGACATTTAAGTACCAACCTTGTTATGGTGATTAGAGATCTCATCAACCATAATCACTATCATGGTTTCTCTATCACAGATTGATACTAGGGACGTTACTATATATATACAACAAATAATATGAAGATAAACAATATATAAAAACATAAGTGCTTTTATTAATCATAATAAAGTTATTACATGAACTAAATAGACTGTAAATGACCCGACCCGGTCGGATCCGGTCCAACCCGATTGGGTTTAGGACACCTTTCCAACAATCTCCCACTTGGCCTAAAGCCAATCACCCAAATGCCTAAGCCCGTGCAAGTGAACATGTTTCTCATGCTTAGCTTGAGACAATGCCTTGGTTAACGGATCAGCTATGTGATGACGGTCAAATTATACCCGTAAAAGTCATCAACATTGTCCTTAAATCGGGATTAATAATATATATTTTATGATAAATCACATGTTTATATTTATTATTTAATGTTCTGTGATTTATATTATATAATTTGGCATTTATCCATTTATAGATATAATTTGGTATTTATCCGTTTATATTATATATTTTGGTATTTATCCACTTTTATTGAAATATGATTTATTTTGGGATAAATATCTATTTTGCAGATTTGGATAATTACAAGTGGAAGAATTAAATTACAAGATAAATCCAAGAAAATCAAGATGCATTGAAGATAAAGATCGGATAAGCATGACAAAATCCGGCAAACCAATCAAAAGGTGGCACCAACTTGGAAGACGCAATTAGGGGGGGCGCATGACATTATTTTGAGATCGGCCGGGAGTTATCTCTTATTTGTTTTGATATTTTGAAGTATATCTCTTAATTAGCTTGAACACCTATAAATAAAGGGGTGTATTACGCGCCATATGTACACCTTAGAAATACATTATTTTCAGTACTTTTATCAATATAGTTCGTTGTTTTCTTTATTTTATTTTATGTTCTTTCATTACGGAGTCGTTAGAATCTCCGGTTAGAGATCGTATCGAGGAGTGGGAATCGCGCTCGTCTTCGAGGGTAATGTCTACTCTATTATGCAATCTTTATTCGTAGGTCTAATTTATTTCGTTATGGAGTAGTCTTTTTGTGTATTGATTTCGTGATGTAGTTAATTATCGAACCCATGTTTATGTAGATCTGAGACGTAAAAGACGTTTCACGAGCAAATCCGGTACAGATCTGAGCTAGTTGGCAGCGAGCCTATGTCTCGTTGGTAGCAAGATCTGTGATGTTCTTGATTTGTCTGTGAATGGCTTTGACTACGTCAGGTTCTCTGCTTTGTAATTCAAACGAGTATTTAAACTTGATCAACTTAATTATTTGTCATCGTAATTTAACATGAGACCTAAAAAGTGATTGTTATTTAGGGCAGAGATTGAATCGGTGTCTAAGAAGTACGCCTAATCATAGGAATGTTGCTTAGATGAGGTTACAGTTTATACCGACATCCCTAGTTTCGTAATTGTGTCAGAAGTTATATGAGATGGAGACTAAAAATGTGAAGTCACGTAATGGAGACACGATGATCTAGATGGCCTAACCGGAGCTAGATCTATCTTAGGGGATGACTCCCGTAGTCAGAATAATTAATCTTAAATGTCTTGTTTTGTCTCGTCGTCAATCTACATAGCATGGGGGAGTAATTACTACTAGCGTTATCAATTCCGTTTGACAATTATTTATAAAACCTATAAAAACAAGTGTCTTAGTGTCGTTGTGTCTTTTGTTGGTTTTGTGTTTCTATTGTGTCACTTTTATTTCTGCATTATTTGTTGGTCTGTTAGGAACATTTTATTATGTTTTGATGATGGCCATACTAGCTGTTATAGCAAGCCTGAAATAAGTTAGAATTCTCTGTATAAGTCTTTACTTAGAGTCTGACATGTTGTATAAGTTGAGTCGGACAAGTATTGTACTAGTTGGTAGGACGGCAAAGCAAAAACAGATATTCGGCAAAGGAAAGCCAGCCAAGCACCAGCAGAGAAGAAATGAGATATTAATGGTCTAACTTATAACCAAGGAAGTCTGTGATGACCTTGGATAAGTCTAAGTCATGTTTTAAGTGATGAAACTCAATAGTCAAAAATGGTGTACACTGGTCTCATCCAAATCAAGGATCGGTGAAGTACAAAGACTCTTCAATAACTAGAACAAAGAAGAAAACAGTGAATCGGCAAAGTAAAGGAAAACGGTAAAGAAAGAACTAAATCGACTAAGTCGGAAGGCTCACTCTACCGTTCTGCAAATGGTGAAGAGACACTTACAAGATCAGATTTGATATACGTTGAAGATTCAGAAGATCAAGCATTAAATGCACAATCATTAAAGGATCAATCAAGGACGGATTTTTTGCTATACGTTTGAAGAAAGAATCCGATCACTGAAAACAAGGAGAATACAATTAAGGGGGAATCAAGAATGAAATCAAGGATTATTCCTCATTAATATAGCCAACGGACGGAATTTCAAAAACAAGGTTATTCAAGGCTATAAATAGAAGGCATTGATAGAAAAAGAAAAGAACGATTCAAAAAGAAAAAAAGCGAAACTCAGTCAATTTGAAAAGCCTTCTCTTTGAACTTACAAGGATACATCTAGTGATCAACTCAAATATCGGAACTACAAAGTCATACTCAGCACTGAGATTGATCAAGCAAGTGTGTGAATCACATTCACATCGAACTAAACCAACTGAATCAGAGGCAATCTGAGAAGGAGTTGAATCTGTGATAGCTGTTGAAGGATTTTGATCTCAAGGAGCAGCAAAAGAGACTGAATCACTCAAGCTGTTGCGATCAAGGAGTGATAGTCTTGCAGATTGTGAAGCTTGGGAAGCCAAGGACAATCATACTATTGTATCTGTGAAAACAATAGTGAATTCCTCCAATCATCACAGGAGAAGAGTGGATTAAGGGATTACAACACCTGAACCACTATAAGCCTTGTGTCAATTTAATTTCTGCAATTTACTTTACCGCACTTACTTAATTTGCCTACATCATAACTTATATCTGTGATTGTCTAAACTGATTTGAAAACATCATAGTAAGAAGGGACTTATCCACTGCCCAAAAGCTTTTAAATAGAAAAAAGTTTTTGAAACTCCACTATAGTCATTCACCCCCCCTCTGACTATAGTTTCACCCTTCTCTGGGACCAACAATTGGTATCGGAGCGGTGTTCCTAGTATCGAAACCTGTTCAGATCTAATTTCTGGTAACAAGGAGATCACATATTTTCAAAGCAGTTTTCAAATCTGAGTTTTCCATTCACTGTCATTTATATATTCAATTATACTGATGGATTCCTCAAACTTCTTGTCAAAAGTACCTGTTTTTAATGTTAACAACTTTGATGAATATAAAATAAGAATGCTATCTCATCTTGCAGCAACTCATGAAGAAATGCTGGATGTAATCAATGATGGACCAATCACAATCACTACGGTGGTAGGCACCGGAGCAGATCAAGGAAAGGAAATTCACAAACCTAAAAAGGATTGGACCAAGGATGACAGGAGAAGAGCAAATCTGGACTTTGTTGCAAAAGACATGATCTTGAAGACCCTAGACAGCAACATGTTCATGAGAATCAAAGACTGCAAAACAACAAAGGATATGTGGGACAAGCTATCATTGATAAATGAAAGATCTGAAGCAGTTAAAGAAAACAAATTATCTGTTGCAAAACAGAAATTTGAGAACTTCAAAATGAAGACTGGTGAATCCATTGATCAAATGGACAATAGATTCTCAAGCATCATCAGTGAACTGCAACAGCTTGGACACACATATCCCCAGAAAGAAGTATGCTTGAAGATCTTGAGAGGACTACGAAAGATGGAAGATCATAACATCAGTAATCGGAGGAACTACAAATCTTGCAAGCACTGACACTCGACACTGATGTCCCAGTTAAAAGCTCATGAATTGAACGGTGAAGATGGTGCTCCGGCAGAGACACACAAAATCACTGCATTAGCTGCACCCCAGCAAAGTAACTTTGCCGAATGCACCAGCAAATAGACACAAGAACTGAAAGAACAGGTAGCTTTATTAGTTAAACGTTTTGACAGGTTTAAAAAGAAGCCATTCAAAGGAAGTTCAACATCAAACAAAAAGTCAAGCTCAAACAGAGACATGAAGAAGAAAGATGATGAATACAGATGCTTCAACTGCAATAAGAGAGGTCACTTCAAGGCTGATTGTCCTGAAGAAAATGATAAAGATGATGAAAAGAAGAAATACAAAGCATCTGAAAAGAGAAAGGGCAAGAAGGCACTCAAGGCATAATCCAGCGGTGAAAAGAATGAAGAATCATCTGATTCAGATGACAGTGATGAAGAAGACAGCTCAGAAAATGAAAAAGCATGTCTATGCCTCATGACCAAAGAATTGGATGAAGATGAAAGTGATAACTCAGACACTGAGGAAACAAGCCTATGTTTAATTACTAAAGAATCAGATGAAACTGAGGTAACATCTAGTTCCTGTTCCTCATCAAATGCATCCACATCCAACACTGCACAATCTTCTAGTCTCCCTTTAGATACAGCAGACCTAGTTCAAAATCTCATGACTAAATTCGATGAAATTGAAAAGAATCATGAAATTCTGGAAAAGGAATGCAAGGATCTAAGAAAAGAGAATAAGAGGTTAAAGAAAGAACTGGATAAAGCAAAAGCTGAATTAACTAGTAAGGAGACCTACTTAAATGATCAACAAAAAGCAGATGATCATACATCTGTTATTAACAGATCAGTTAAGAAAATCTCCTCACCAGTAAAGGTAACCACTGCACCACTAAAAGCACCAGCTTACAAACCCTCAAAAAGGTTTGGATCCAGATCTGGTCTTGGCTACAACAGTCAGGATGAAAGTAGGAATAAAGGTCAACACCATTCTAAATTCAGAACCAGTAGTGGACCAAAATTTAGAAAGGGACAGACCATGATTCCAACAGATCATCCTGTTCCGGTGAAGTCAAAACCCAGTGTAGTGAAATAGCAAATCAAATCCCCATTCCAGTCAATCAAGAACAACTGGCATCTGAAAGGTAAAGGCAGACATTACCCCTCAGAGGATGATTGGAATGTTGCACCTCCAAAATACAAGAGGAAACCATTCCACAAAATGCATCATGTGCTTAAGAAAAACCAATCTGTTCCTAGACACATGAAGCAAGAAAGGTTTCCTACTGCATATTGGAAAGTGAAGAAGGATTTAATGGCACCAAAAGGTAGAGAAAAGTATCAGAATACCTTCTGTAAAAATATTATAAGCTATTCTACCATGCCTTATACATATGAAGTTGATGACTTCAATTATCCAAAGAGAAGACCGTTTGGATACACACTAGGTATGGGAGGCATGTTTGCTAACAAGTATGGACCCAAACAGTGTTGGGTACCTAAACCTAATTAATCTGTTTTGTAGGATGTCTGGTACATAGACAGTGGATGTTCCAGACACATGACAGGAAACAAGAAATGGCTCACTGATTTCAAAGCTTTTGATGGACCCAAAGTCACATTTGGAGGAAAAGAAAACCCTGGCAAGATTAAGGGGGAAGGCACAATACTCAAGAACAATCTTAAGGTTCAAAATGTGTCATATGTCAAGGGACTTAACTTCAATCTGATGAGCATCAGTCAATTCTGTGACAAAGGCTACAATGTGCACTTCAACAAAGAAGGATGCAAAGTGATTCACAGTCAAACCAACACAGTAGTTCTTGCAGGTAGAAAACAAGACAACATGTATGTGGTGGACTGGAGAACAGCCAAGGCAGAAACTTGTCTACTTGTCAAGAATAATCAATCAACAAGCTGGATTTGGCACAGAAGATTAAATCACCTGAATTTCAAGACCATCAACAAACTATCAAAAAGCAAGCTAGTTGAAGGGCTGCCAGAGATCACATTCAAGAAAGAATGTCTATGTGATGCATGTCAGAAAGGAAAGCAGATCAAAAGTTCATTCAAGTCAAAACCTTATCAATCCACAACAAGAATTCTACATCTGTTGCACATGGACCTTTTTGGACTAGTCACACCAGTAAGTGTGAGTGGTAAGAAATATACTCTTGTAGTGGTGGATGACTTCTCAAAGTACACCTGGACCATCTTCATGAACAAGAAGATAGAAACACTCAAGAAGCTGCCAGACTTGCTGAGAAGACTCCAGAATGAGAAAAAGCTAAAAATTATCAAGATCAGATCAGATAGAGGCACTGAATTCCTAAATGAAATTATCAGAACCTATTGTGAAGAAAATGGAGTACTACATCAACTATCTACAGCAGGAACTCCGCAACAAAATGGTGTAGCAGAAAGAAGAAACAGAACTCTCAAAGAAGCAGTCAGAACAATGATTGCTGAAGCATGCTTGCCAAAGAGATTTTGGGCTGAAGCAGCAAACACAGCATGTCATACACAAAACAGATCAATCATCAACAAATATCATGGAAAGACTCCATATGAAATATGGAATGGTAGAAAACCCAATATCTCATATTTTCATATGTTTGGATCAAAATGTTTTGTCTTAAACAGGAACCAGCTGCATACCTTTGATGAAAAGGCTGATGAAGCAATCTTCATGGGATACTCAGACACCAGCAAAGCATTCAGAGTATTCAATAAAAGAACATTGGTGATTGAAGAATCAATACATGTGGTTTTTGATGAACCAAATACAAATGGTGAAGATCTTCAAGACCAAGAAGAGAAAGCAGCACAGAGGGAAATCTATACAAATGCAACCATACCAGCTACTATCCTGAATCATCTTTTTGAAAATCAAGAGGAGCCACATATCAATACAACAGAAGAAGCACCTGAAGCTGAAGTTCATACTCAGCATGAAGGCATGGAAGCACCAAGTGTAGAACAACTTCAACCAGATCTAAATTGGCTAAGAGACCATCCTGAAGAACAAGTTATTGGAGATATTCACACAGGAGTCAGAACCAGAAGACAACTGGAGCACATGCTAACTTGCTTTCTATCACAAGTGGAACCCAAGACTATAGATGATGCAATCCAAGATGCAGATTGGATCACAGCCATGCAAGAAGAACTAAATGAATTTGAAAGAAATGAAGTCTGGGAACTTGTTGATAGACCAGAAATGGCAAACATCATTGGTGCAAAATGGGTTTTCAGAAACAAGATGGATGAGCAAGGAACTGTTGTCTGAAACAAAGCAAGGCTAGTTGCAAAAGGCTATTCCCAAGCTGAAGGAATAGATTATGATGAAACTTTTGCTTCAGTAGCAAGATTGGAAGCAATCAGACTTTTTCTAGCATTTGCTGCACACAAAGACTTCAAAGTCTATCAAATGGACGTAAAGAGTGCATTCCTAAATGGACTTTTGGAAGAAGAAGTTTATGTAGAACAACCTCCTGGATTTCAAATTAAAGGAAAATAGGACAAAGTATACAAACTCAAGAAGGTCCTCTATGGCCTCAAACGGGCACCTAGAGCCTGGTATGAAACACTATAACAGTTTCTGATCAAGAATGGATTCAACAAAGGAACTATTGACAAGACTCTATTTAAACTGGAGGAAGGAGCAAGCACATTGCTAGTACAAATCTATGTTGATGATATAATCTTTGGATCAGAGGATGAAAAACTGTGTGAGAAATTTGCAAACCTGATGAAGAGCAAATTTCAGATGAGCATGATGGGAGAATTAAACTACTTCCTTGGCCTTCAAGTAAAGCAAATGAAGGATGGCATTTTCATTAGTCATGCAAAGTATACAAGAGATTTGATACACAAGTATGGGATGGATACAAGTGGCACAGCAGACACACCAATGTGTGCCAGAGTCATACTTGGAAAAGATGATGGAGGAAAAGATGTTGATCAGAAAATGTATAGAGGAATTATTGGATCATTATTATACTTAACTGCAAGAAGACCTGACATAGCATTTGCAGTAGGAGTGTGTGCAAGATTTCAAGCTCAACCAAAAGAATCACATCTTCTAGCAGCTAAAAGGATAATCAAAT
Source organism: Gentiana dahurica var. dahurica (assembly GCA_024500145.1). Taxonomy (NCBI): domain Eukaryota; kingdom Viridiplantae; phylum Streptophyta; class Magnoliopsida; order Gentianales; family Gentianaceae; genus Gentiana; species Gentiana dahurica. Next base: position 83,691,777 of record CM044899.1, on the reverse strand, counting down.
ACTTGAAAAACACTATAAATGTTGGTATTTGGTATCCAAAAGATGGAGGATTTACATTGATTTCATATTCAGACTCTGACTATGCTGGATGCAAAATAGATAGAAAGAGCACCTCTGGAACTTGCCAAATGCTAGGAACCAGACTAGTCTCTTGGTTCAGTAAAAAGCAAAACTCCATATCTACATCAACAGCTGAAGCAGAATATATAGCAGCAGGTAGCTGTTGTGCACAAATACTTGTGGATAAGACAACGACTAAGGGACTATGGAGTAGAAGAGAAAACAATTCCAATCATGTGTGATAACACAAGTGCAATATCTATTACAGAAAATCCAGATTGCATTCAAGAACAAAGCACATTGATGTAAGACATCATTTTATCGGAGACCATGTTGAAAAGGGAGATGTCATCCTAAATTACATACCCATCAAGATCAACTGGCTGACATCTTCACTAAACCACTCAGTTATGAAAGATTTAGTATGTTGAGAACTGAGTTAGGGATGATTGAAATTGACTAAGTATCAAAGAGCGGCTAACTGGAGTAATCAGCTAAGTGACTTCATTAACTGGTACAACCTTTGTCGTTACAGGAGATGTAGCAGGTAAGGCACTGGTATCCAGCAAAGGTAACTTAACTGATTGTTAGGAACAGTTCAATGGAGCAGCTCAATGAAGAACCTATTGGGACGGCTAAGTGACCAGCGAAGGCACTTCACCGAAATAAAGACTTGGACAAATTAAAAGTGTGAACAAAATCAATTCTGAGTACACGTGGAGAATAAGGAAATTATGGAGGATTATTCAGTACACACGTGGCGATCAACTTATGATCATGGAGGTAATTATATTATTTTTTGAATTATAAACTCCTCGATTCATGGGATCTATCATTACTTGCCTCAAACCACACCCCCATTACACTCGAATATCACGATTTTCATACACAAAATCACGCCATTATGCCACAAAATCCTTCCATATTCAAACCACGTTCACACTACCCAAATCGCACTATATAAACAAAACTTAGAGATCTTCAGAGATCTTTACGCTCTCTTGCAAATTACAAACCCTACTCTTGTTTATCTCTATTGCAAACTCAAGTTCATTTTCAAACCCCTCTCCTTCTCAAAAATGGCATCATCTTCCTCAATCACCCAAGCTGGGTACGAAAAATCGATTGCCACTGGTTCATTCTTCCAAGCAGAACACTACCTGAAACTGTGTGGAAATGATGAGCATGCCAAACGGTTGGCAGCAGGCTACGAAAAACTAAAATTATCCACCTTCCTCAATCCTCAAATAACTGAGGTGTGCTATGAAAGTCTGATTTCCTTCTAGAAATCTGCACAATACGTGCCTGGGCTCCCTACTGAAGAAGGTGACAAGTTCGAGGAAGACAAGATTGTAGCATCTGTAAATGGCAAAGACGTTGTGATTACAGCAAAGGTAATTCAAAAACATCTCAAACTTTCAAATAAGGGTCAAGCAAAAGTGACATTGGTACCACAGGACTTGGACGAATTCTGGGCAATCATTGCCAAAACGGCAAACCCAGGATCCACAAAAGTCAACTGTCTCAGATCTGAGTTGAAGCAGCCTTTTAATGAGTTCAGTGACCTAATTGGCAAAACCATTGAAGGAAAGTTGGGAGCAAATCATGCCATGACAGAAATTAGGATGCGGCTAATGGGAATCATCTATAACAAGCTACAATTTAATTGGGCAAAATACTTCTTTTTGAGAATCAAAGAACAAATCCAAGGTGAAGTAAAAGCAGACGAAAAAGCGATAAAAGAGGGAAAGACAATGAAAGGACAATTCTGGGTGAAAAAGTCATACGGGATACAGTTGCACTATCTGTTGCAATGTCTCAAAGTCCCCACTGTACAACTCCACAGACTGCATGAATCCAAAGTCATGTTTACTTATGTCAAACCACAAAAGAAGGCAGGAGAAGGAAAGAGGAAGAAATCCTCACACACCACCTCAGGACAAAGAAAGAAACAAAAGGTCCGGCGAAGTCTGGAAAAGACAGACTTTGGGAAATTGATTGATGAAGAAGAAGAAGAGGCGGATTCTTATGAGGAAGAACAGCAAGAAGAAGCAAATGCCAGTGAGGATGAACAACATCCAAATGAAGAAAACACTGAAGACGATGATGACTCTCCAGAAGAAGCTGTACATTTGTCTGCAAACGATATAGATGATCGAATTGCAGAATATCTTGAATGGAAGGAAGGGGATTCCAGACAACAACTTCAAGACACAGACCGCATGCTTACTGAAGAAGCATGGTTATTTGATTTTCTGGGAATCACAACTCATGTAGGAGTACTTGATAAATCTCCACTATGGGAATTGGTTGATGCAGCCAAGGCAAAGATGCCCCAGACCTCTGGGAGACAAAGTGACGACTCAGATGATGGTGGAGATGATCATCAGGATGATGGTGATGATCATGATAATAATGATGATAATGATCATCATGATGATGATCTTGGTCAAGACAAAGAAGAGGACTCTCCTGCACCAGATGCAATTGATGATACTACTCTCCTTCGTACATTTTTGAAACCACAAGCCTCCGGCAAGTCTACAACTCCAGCAAAGACAATTAATCAACCGCTGTCTGTCAACGTTCCAGCTAACAGCACAAACATTGTGGACACTGGTTCAGCTGCTGCCACTCCAGTCAAGACAACCCCCGGCACAGAGATAGGAGAACTACAGCTCAAGCAACTCCAGCATATACATCTACCCAAATTCTTGACGATTTGGAAACTGGAGCAGATGTCACTCAACATCAAAACAAGGGACAGCAAACAGAACCAGAACCAGCTGACACATGGCCCAAACTCTCTCAGCTGGTGACTGGCATTACAACTGAAACTTTTGAGAAAGCAGCAGACCTGCTGGCTGAAGAATTGGAGCAGCAAGCCATGTATCTCAGATCCATGACTTCAGCATTCCATGACAAAAGTTCCTCCATTGAACACAAGTTTCAGGCCATTGCTGAATATATTGATGCACAAAACATTGTGGTTCAACAATAGGGAAATCTGATGAAGCAGCTTAATATAAATATCACTAACAATCTTGCAGGGCTCAGACAGCACATTTCCCAAGAAAATGAATCAATGGCAGTGGCATTTGGCACTGAACTTCGTGGTGTAAATGAAAAACTGACTGATCATCACCACAGATTCACTTCCATTGAATCAAAGCTTGACTCTCTGATCGGCACAGCACAGGCCACAAATAGCATCTTACTTCAGCAAAGGGAGGATGCTGCCAAAAAGGGGGAAAGTAAGGATAAGCCTGAACCTGAAGGATCAACTATCAAACCCCCAAATTTCACTGAAGAACAATTGAGAGCAAGAGACAGAGAAATAAGGATCAGAAATGAAGCAGAAGAGCAACAAAGAAGGATCAGAGAAAAAAGAGAAAAAGCCACAAAGGAACCCTGCATTGGATTTCCTCACCCTATGCAAAGAAGAGATGATGATAGAGACAGGTCCGGCAGACAGCAAAGGCCTGGATCCAGCCAGCAAAGAGGATCTATCAGTCAACACAGACTCAGCACCAGAGGAAACACCAGCAGAGGTGGCAGCAGCTCCAAATATACTGGTGAGCACAGAACTTACACTGGTCACCAAAGCAAAGCAGAATATGATGCAGATGTACTGGACTATGTAAGAGAATTTTTCAGAGTACATGAAGGACTTTATCCTCACTCCTCACAAGATGAAGCTTGGGCTAATTGGCTAAACTATCAGGATGAAAGGATGAGAACTGATATGGCCAAACTCTACAATGAAGTCAAAAGAGAATTTGCACTTGTCAAACAGACCAACAACAAACCAAGTTCAGCCATACCACTATCTACAAAGGGACCAGAAGACTTGCCAGCTGAACAACAAGAAGATTTCAAATACATGGCAAGATTCTTCAATCCCATGGGGAAATTGGAGAAACAGGAACAGTGGGGTCTCTACAAAAGTCTCAAATTTGTAGACTCACACATTGCTGAGGCTAGGGAAAGACTTGAAAAATATTTTGGAGAACCTAAGGCCAATGAGACCATGCCTGATTTCAATAGACTTTTTGCCAAAAGAGTTTTTCAGGGTGTATCTGAATACACAGCTTTGGCTTACTGGAAGTGGAAGTTTCCAGAAATTGATTGGAAAGACATTGAAGAGGTTCAGACTACAAAGTTCAAAAGGTACAAAGCTGAATTAAGCAAAATGTAGTTTGTAACAGTTGAATAAATTTTTGGAGCTCATTGCCCTTTGATGGATGAATAAAATTGTTCTGTTGTTTATTATGAAAATTTTTGATTACTTATGTTCATGCTTATGAGGGTTTTGGCATCATCAAAAAGGGGGAAATTGTTAGGAACATTTTATTATGTTTTGATGATGGCCATACTAGCTGTTATAGCAAGCCTGAAATAAGTTAGAATTCTCTGTATAAGTCTTTACTTAGAGTCTGACATGTTGTATAAGTTGAGTCAAACAAGTATTGTACTAGTTGGTAGGACGGCAAAGCAAAAATAGATATTCGGCAAAGGAAAGCCAGCCAAGCACCAGCAGAGAAGAAATGAGACATTATGGTCTGACTTATAACCAAGGAAGTCTGTGATGACCTTGGATAAGTCTAAGTCGTGTTTTAAGTGATGAAACTCAATAGTCAAAAATGGTGTACACTGGTCTCATCCAAATCAAGGATCAGTGAAGTACAAAGACTCTTCAATAACTAGAACAAAGAAGAAAACAGTGAATCGGTTGAGTACACTGACTTTCGGCAAAGAGAACAGCGAAGAAAGAACTAACGGCTAAGTCAGAAGGCTCACTCTACCGTTCTGCAAACGGTGAAGAGACACTTACAAGATCAGATTTGATATACGTTGAAGATTCAGCAGATCAAGCATTAAATGCACAATCATTAAAGGATCAATCAAGGACGGATTTTCTGCTATACGTTTGAAGAAAGAATCCGATCACTGAAAACAAGGAGAATACAATTAAGGGGGAATCAAGAATGAAATCAAGGATTATTCCCTCATTAATATAGCCAACGGACGGAATTTCAAAAACCAAGGTTATTCAAGGCTATAAATAGAAGGCATTGACAGAAAAAGAAAAGAACGATTCAAAAAAGAAAGAAAGCAGAAACTCTGTCAATTTGAAAAGCCTTCTCTCTGAACTTACAAGGATACATCTAGTGATCAACTCAAATATCAGAACTACAAAGTCATACTCAGAACTGAGATTGATCAAGCAAGTGTGTGAATCATATTCACATCAGACTGAAGCAACTGAATCAGAGGCAATCTGAGAAGGAGTTGAATCTGTGATAGCTGTTGAAGGATTTTGATCTCAAGGAGCAGCAAAAGGAAGACTGAATCACTGAAGCTGTTGCAGTCAAGGAGTGATAGTCTTACAGATTGTGAAGCTTGGGAAGCCAAGGACAATCATACTATTGTATCTGTGAAAACAATAGTGAATTCCTCCAATCATCACAGGAGAAGAGTGGATTAAGGGATTACACCACCCTGAACCACTATAAGCCTTGTCTCAATTTAATTTCTGCAATTTACTTTACAGCACTTACTTAATTTGCCTACATCATAACTTATATCTGTGATTGTCTAAACTGATTTGAAAACATCATAGTAAGAAGGGACTTATCCGCTGCCCAAAAGCTTTTAAATAGAAAAAGTTTTTGAAACTCCACTATAGTCATTCACCCCCCCTCTGACTATAGTTTCACCCTTCTCTGGGACCAACATGGTCGTAGACCGCCTTTAATTTGCTTTTTAGTTTAATAAGTCATATTTCGTTTAAGCCGAGTCTCTGTGGGATCGACCTCGACTCTATCTAACTATACTACGATTGAACTTAGTTCTCTTGCTAATGTGTTATTTAGGTATCGAGTATTTTATTTTACTTGACCCGACATCACTATGTTATCATACGTGTGGACTTTTTCTATCTTTACATCTCCTCTATCTATTATCTCTCTTATCAAGTGATAGCGCCGTGGCACATGTTTGGACTTCTGATGAGACCTTGGTTCCTTTGACTGAGATATCGCTCCATTATTATCACAGTACAGAGGCACTGGACCTTCAATGGAGGGAACCACACCAAGTTCAGTAATGAACTTCTTCATCCAAACTGCTTCCTTTGCCACCTCCGAGGCTGCTATGTATTCGGCTTCCGTTGTAGAGTCTGTAGTAGTCTCCTGCTTGGAACTCTTCCAGCTCACTGCTCCACCGTTAAGTGTGAAAACAAATCCAGATTGTGACTTAAAGTCATCCTTGTCAGTTTGGAAACTGGCATCTGTGTAACCTCGTAATACTAAATCATCGTTCCCGAAAACCAGGAACATATCCCTAGTACGTCTCAAGTACTTGAGGATATTCTTGACAGCAATCTAGTGACCATCACCTGGATTGGACTGGTACCTACTAGTCATACTAAGAGGGTACGAGAAATCTGGTCTTGTGCATAACATGGCATACATGATAGACCCGATTGCCGAAGCATAAGGGACTTTGCTCATTTGTGCCCTTTCCTCCTCTGTCATAGGACTCATTCCCTTTGACAAGTAGACCCCATGTGACATGGGCAGCAATCCTTTCTTGGACTGCTCCATGCTGAATCTCTTCAACATCATGTCTATGTAGGTGGATTGCGACAGACCAAGCAACCTTTTACATCTATCTCTATAGATCTTTATTCCTAGAATATAGGCTGCCTCACCCAAGTCCTTCATAGAGAAGTTCTTGGATAACCAAGCTTTGACTGATTGTAACATTGGCACATCATTCCCTATGAGCAATATGTCATCTACATAAAGCACTAAGAACACAATGGCGCTCCCACTAACCTTCTTGTAAACACAGGGCTCATCTTCGTTCTTGATGAAATCAAACTGTTTGATTATCTCATCAAAGCGAAGATTCCAACTCCGAGAAGCTTGCTTTAATCCATAAATGGACCTTTGCAATTTACACACCATCCTGGCGTCATTGGTAGTGAAACCCTCAGGCTGTGTCATATACACTTCCTCAGACATGTTCCCGTTAAGGAAAGCTGTTTTCACATCCATCTGCCAGATTTCGTAATCATGGTATGCTGCAATAGCGAGCTAAATTCTAATGGATTTTAACATGGCAACAGGCGAAAAGGTTTCGTCATAGTCAACTCCTTGTCTTTGCTTATAACCTTTTGCCACTAACCTATCCTTGTAGGTAGCCACGTTACCGTCCATGTCGGTCTTTCTCTTAAAGACCCATTTGCACCCTATGGGAACTATTCCCTCAGGTGGATCAACTAAGTTCCAAACTTGGTTGTCCTTCATGGATTCCATTTCAGAATTCATGGCTTCCAGCCATTTCTCTTTGTCATGCCTTAATAGCACTTCCTCATAAGTTCTAGGGTCCTCATCTTCCATGAGATACACGCCAGTGTACCTTTCGGGTTCACGGCGTTCCCTGGTGGATCTTCGAGGTGCTAGTGTGTCTACGGTAGAGGGTGGTGCCACATTTGTATGTGATGTCTCCTCTACTTCCATCAACGGACTGTTATCCGTAAGTGGTTCTCGAATTTTTTCAAGATCAATTTTACTCCCACTGACCCTATCCAGAATAAACTCTTTCTCCAGAAAGTGGCCAGTCCTGGCAACAAACACCTTTTGTTCCTCAGGGTGGTAAAATTGGTACCCTTTGGTTTCCCTAGGATAACCCACAAATAGACATTTGTCAGATCTAGGTTCCAATTTGTCAGGCATGGTCCGTTTCACACAAACAGGACATCCCCAAGGTTTCATGTAACCTAGTGTTGGTTTCTTCCCTTTGAACATTTCATAGGGAGTGGACTCAACCATCTTTGATGGAACTCGGTTCAGTGTATAGGATGCGGTTTATAGAGCATACCCCCAAAATGATTTTGGAAGAACTGCGTAGCTCATCATGGATCGTACCATGTCTAACAAAGTACGGTTCCTCCTCTCAGATATGCCATTCATTTGAGGCATACCTGGAGGGGTCCATTCAGGTAGAATCCCATTCTCCTTCAAATAACTTTGAAACTCTCCATCTAAGTATTCTCCATCTCGATCGGATCGAAGTGTTTTGATTTCTTTACCTAGCTGTTGATTGGAGCTAAATCCACCCTTCAAAAACAATTTATAAGGACTCGAAACTGTGGGTAAACTAACTCTCTAACCGGCAGTGTACCGGGTCGATTGCTAGAATAGCTATAGGAGTACGAGGTCGAACCCAAAGGAATCGTGCTTGCAAGTACCAAAGTGAACGTAATGCTTAGTCTAGGTGATCAATATTTCAAAGTCTTTTTAACTACAACGACACTAATGTGATTCCTACTAACGAGTTTAAAGATAAGCAAGAGAGAAAGAAGATTAAACTACTAGATTCAAGTATTGGTTAAGGGACATAGCCGAACCATGATCAAAATAGCAAGTTTCAACCCAAGGATAGATAAAACCGGGAGTGTGCATTAGACAAACGAACTCTTGCATACAATCTCACGGGTGCGAACTCCTAAACCCGGTGCTAAGGTTTGAACAACTCTTCCCCAACACCTTATGCCAAGTCAACTAACCTTCCCTAAGGAAGATTCATTCACAAGACAATTTAAACACGAGAGCCGTTTAAACGTTAAAACGAGTAGCCTCACTCTAAGAAGTGATTTTAGAACCATTTTCCCACACCCCTCCATCTGAACAACTCTCAAGAGTGATGTGTGTGATTTTGACCTAGGTAGCTAATCTAGCCCAAATCTATTATAACAAGTTCTAAGACATGAAACAAGCAAGATTAAACAATAAAAAGCACTACCCACTCCCAATTTCATCACCCAAAGGGTGATTTCACCAAATTTCACATGATTCGACTATGAAAGGGGATTAGCTACTCATTATACTAATCAAAACATATACAAAACAGAAAATGGAAGCCATAATAAGTAAAAGAGAAGAGAAATATACCATAAATTGAGAGAAATTCGAGTTGAGATCCAAAAATACAATCAAAAGCTTCATACAAAAGGTGAAATCTTTGGAGAGAAAATGGAAATCTAAGCTAAGAGGGTGTAAAATCTACCTATGTTTTGTTGTTTTTAAGCTAAGGGAAGTGGAAATTAACTATTACAATAATCAAAAGAAAATGGGTCAAAGAGTGCCCAAGGTTGTGAAAAAGATAGCCCCAAGTTCAATGGAGAGTTGTATATATATATAGGATGAAAATCTGCAGAAAACGGCCCCGAACGCACGTTTAAAAGGTCCCAAACGTGCGTTTTGCTTCAGCCAAACGCTGGTTTAAAGTCCCAAACGTGCGTTTGGCAAAAAGGCTTCACGAACAGAGAGTTTGGGGCTGAAACGCGCGTTTGAAATGGTTCCAAACGCGCGTTTGAGAATTGACATTTTTCTAGCTGCAGTAAAACCATGATATCTTCGTGTGTAGAACTCCGATTCGAGTGATTCAAAGTGCGTTGGAAAGATATTTCAATTATCTACAACTTTCATGAAGAGATCATGACCAGAAAATGCCTCCATAATAGGTCAAAATGCTGCTGAACAGAACAGAGCATGAAGATACCAACTATTTTTCTTCCTTTTCTTCATTTTTCTTCTTCCTTGGCTCATTCTTGCACCTTGATCATACTTCTCATCATAGATCTTCGTCTTCCGAGTTCTCGTGACACCTGGACCCTACAATCTCATGAACGAACAAGACACACAAACGATTCCGGAGGGTAAAAGTGCTCGGGAATGGGTTAATATCACTAAAAAGATGTAGTAAACCATCAAAGCGACGGATTTACTCCCCGTGCTATAAACTCACGATATTACCCAAAACCGGTCTAAAAACACCGAGAATGTGCTAAAAGTGGGATAAACGGGGGTGGAAAATGCACCGGAATCACGTAAAGTTGACTCCCATCAACCACCCCACACTTAGCCTTTGCTCGCCCTCGAGTAAATTAGGCGTTTTAAAACCAACCAAGGGATTCAACGTTGTGATGTAGGTGCTACTATTCACACCCTCGAGGTAACCACAAAGTATGAAACACGAACATATACACACCGGTTATAACATTATCAAGAAAGTGGAGTGTGTGTGGTGCCAAGCTAAAAACCAAGTGCTCAAAATGATTGTCGGGGCTTGAATCCCGACCAAAATTCTACCAACCGTTTCATACCCACTAGCCTCTCCACTAATCAAGGTCATTAAGTTTGGACACGATCGGGTAGGACTTGAAGGGTTATAACGTTAGGCTGGGGTAATTCCGGTTAATCGAAAAGGATATTTTGGGAACTGGAGAAAAAGGAGTACGAGTGAACCTAATCAACAAATGTACCACCTTTGATTATTTTAAGCACTTGGGAACCATAGGATACTAACATACCCGAACTCATTGCCTCACTCAACTATATTTCAAGTGTTATGAGGTGAGATCGAATACATTAGCACCTATCTCACTATCCCAACTCCAACATCATAAAAAATCACTTTTGAGCTCATCACTTTGATTCCAACCCTTTATTTTATAAACTCCAAACTCTTATTCATTGAGAACTTTCTAATTTATTTTGAACTTTGATTGATTGAGTTCTCTTTTCTTTTTCTGTTTTTTTTTTAAAGAAAGAAAGAAGAAAGGACAGATTTTTCTTTTCTTCTTGGGCAAAACCCAAACACTAGGCCCAAACGAGCTCCTCCTCTCCTTATATCTCCAAAAACAAGAAACAACAACCCATCAAGACATCATTTCCCCCACCCCACACTTGCCTTAGCAAGTGTGGCCTAACAAAAGACTAAGTCCACTCGTAGGGTGTAAATGAAGGGAATGTGACCATAAGTAAGGCTCAAGGTAGGTTTCTGACTACGTAACAAAACGGCTATAAAACGAATGGTGGTCAGACCATTCTATCAAGGCTGAGAGGGGCTACGAAGGTCCAATGTCCGGGATAAGGCTTATTTGGCTTTGGTTGGTCAAAGAGACGCCATGACCGTCATCCCGTGTCCTACTTAGGCAAACCTTTCTATTTCGTCTCGAGACTAGTGGTATGTGAGATGGTAGCAATCAAATTGTGCACAAAGTGTAGCTTACGTGAAATTAATAAACTCCATTCTCGAGATAATATCAAACCGTAGTGTACACGTTCAGGGTCTTACTAAGGTGATCACCACTCGAATGTGAGAATAACACATACAACACGGTGTTAAAAACCCATGAAATTTTTTGAAAATTACCCAAAAATCGACTCAAACCCGGTCATAGGCTAAGTATACCATATATAAAGCACATTTAACAATGAAAACAAGATAACGGCTAAGTCTCCCACCCCACACTTAAACGAAACACTGTCCTCAGTGTGTGAGAGAGATAAAAAGAGTAAAAGACTTAGTTGTTTGACCAAAACCCGGCAGAAAGGCGCACTAGTAGCCCATGTGACATATTCTAGTAAGCTCCATCTCGAGTATCTAAAACCATAGAAACAAAAACCAAGGCAAACACATGCACGGGAAAAGTCCACGTGCCAAAAGATGGTGATAGATACGAGATATATAAGAATAGAAGACATGCCACAAATAACGACTCAAAGCATATCAAGCATACTAGACGGGAATCGCACTGGATGTAAAGATAATCAAAAGAAACACAGAGCATCCATGCATAAAATAAGGCCACAGAGGCTCACATAAAAACATCCCCGTCTATGTTCAAAAGCCAGAACCAAAAGGAAATTCTCACCCCAACTTCTCTTTTAAGACAAAACTCTCCTCTCTTGCACCCAAAGACCACTCCAAACACATTATTACTACCAAAAAGGTGGGTTGCCTCCCCCAAGCGCCTTTGTTTTGTGTCGTTGGCTCGACGGGAAGACTTATACAGTGCCAATTTTTTCAAAGTTATACTATTGGCACAGGCGAGAAAAGGTAGAAGTGCTTTGTTTAACGTCGTTAGCATCGACTTAATGGCACTAAACAGACTCATACCACAAAAGACTCAAAGCAACGACCCGAACCACAAAGCATCACAAAGCACCTTAACACATAGCATATAAATCATAAGTATATTCATGAGAAACACCGCGAGGGGGTTTTAAAGGGGTGAAGTTAACACATGGGGTACCTCTTCTAGCACGTGAAGTTACCTCTTGCCAAACACTCAATATTTTCTTTTCTGGTTCCCGCTCCGGTTTCTCTTTAAGGTGTCCTTTGCTTGGGGTGCTTCTTTTCTTCACATTTCCTTTGAGTTTAATTCCCGGTTCAATGATGAGTGGCTTATGGTCCGGATGAGACAATGATGGTGCGACGGGCGATCCCGGTTTATCCTTGGTCTTGATCTTCACTCCATCAACGACCTTTTGTGCATCCACCGTGTCTTCTACAGTTAACTCCTTATCAACCTGTGGGTTAGTGGTAGCAACAACACAAGCAAAAGTAGATTCAACAGAATGACAAGCAAGAGATTTAGACTTATAAACATTCAATGTCGCGCTCTCCTTACCCACATGAAAAGTAATATCACCACTCTTCACATCTATGCTAGCATCACTCGTAGTCAAGAAAGGACGACCAAGCAAAACCGAAGTCTTAGAATCCATCGCCATGTCTAAGACGACAAAATCTACGGGAAAGGTAAATTTATCTATTTGCACAAGAACATCCTCCGCTACCCCCATAGGTGTCCTAACCGACCTATCCGCCATTTGTAAGGTCATCCCCGTGGGTTCTAGCTCACCCAACCCCAACTTTTCGTACAAGGCCCTAGGCATTAAGCTCACAGAAGCTCCTAGGTCACACAATACATTTTCAATCACAGTATTGCCAATAGTAATAGGGATGGTGAACCCACCTCGATCTCTCATTTTCGGGGGTATCTTACTATCAAAAATCGCCGAACACTCTTCATTCAAACATACCAAACCTTCCATTTTACTCTTATCATTTAACAAGCCTTTCAAACACTTACAATAAGAGGGCATGTTTGCAAGTGCCTCAGGAAAGGGAATGGTCAAGTCGATTTTACGCAAAATTTCAATGAAACGGTTCTGAGCTTGGTTCAAACGACTTTGTCTATGACCTTTAGGTGGATAAGGGAGAGTACTCAAATCAAAATCTTTAGGAGGAGGAGGGATCATACCTTTCTTACCTTTGGTGCGTGGGGAAGACGACTCTTTCATTGGCTCTTTCCCTTCTCTTCTAGTTGGTTCCTCCTCTTTCACATCAATCACGACATAGTCTCTCCTACCTTGCGCTTCTTTCCTCTCAACTTCCTTTTTCTTGACATACTCTCCATGATCTTCATCATCTTCAATCCCATCAATATCACCATCCATGGCCCCCGCTTCGGTCTCAATAGGAGCTTTTCTAGCTTTGTCTTCCCATAGGACTTTCTTCTCACCACTAGTCCTTAACACTTTTCCACTTCGAGTTAAGATGGCGCTTACATTTCTCGGATTCTGCTCGGTGTTACTCGGTAAGCCGCCCTTCAACTGTACATGTTCCACCACTTGACCAAATTGAGTCTCAAGATTTTTTATGGTGGACCCATGTTTGTAGTTCATCTCAACTATGTCCTTCTTTATCTCAGCAAAGTTTTTGTTCATTTGCTCCAATATGACATTGGTTGCACTCTTTTGAGGAATGGGAGCAAGTGGTGGAGGAGTTTCTTGGTAAGTACCCCCTTGTTGTTGATGTTGAGATTGTTGAGGATAGTATTGGGCTTGTTGGTTAGGCGCTTGATAAAATGAACTTTGATTTTGCCTATAAGCTTGGTTCTGGCCTTGGTCAAAATACTGGTTCCAATTCTTCCCTTGATGGTTTTGATTCCAACCTTGATTATTATTTCTCCAAGAACCATCACTTTGTTGATCATAATTACCATCTTGACTTTGCCCCACATAATTCACCTCATAACATTGAGAATTATCCACAACCGGTTGCTCGTTTTGTTGGCCTTGTTCGGCGCTTTGAAATTGATTCATAACTGGATTGTAGCCCAAGTGCCCCGCACTCAGTTGCCCCATGGTATACATGTTCATCATTTTCTTGGCTAGATCGGGTGGACTATCTTGTGACGAAAAACTAGCTTGTCCTTGCATTGAGGATCGTGGATATGAAATATTTTGAGATTTGTGTGTCATCCCACAATCCTTAGCCGAATGTTGGCCTCCACATATTTGGCAAAGCCTTGCCTTTTCATTTTCTCTTTCAAGGTTCTCCAACCTTTGCTCCATCGTTTGCATCTTAGCTTGACATTGCTCATTTGTTTCCACTTCCTTCACTTCAACCAATCCCGACTTTTTACTCCTTGGCCCTTTTCTACTTGAAGACACATATTGCTTTGAGGTCTCGGCAATTTTCTCGATTTGATTTATAGCCACCTCCGGTACCATCCTCATAATATCCCCATTACACAAAGCATGCAAGGTCCCTTGGTGCACCGGCTCCAACCCTCGGAAAAATGCATGAACTACCTCAAAAGGTCTCAACCCGTGCCCCGGGCACTCTCTCAATAACGCTTTAAATCTATCCTAGGACTCATACAATTCTTCTCCTTCATAGGCATTAAACAAGATAATAGCCTCTTTCATGTCCAATGTCTTTGATGGTGGGTAATACTTGAATAGAAATGTCATAACCACGTCCTCCCAAGTGTGCAAAGAATCATGAGCCAATGAGTCATACCATGTCTTGGCTTGTTCCTTCAAGGCGAAGGGAAATAGCATAAGTTTAAGCGCATCGTCACCGACTCCATTTATCTTGGTAATGTGCACAATTTGTAGGAAATGATCAATGAACATATGAGGATTTTCCATGGCGGTTCCCTTGAATATAGCATTGTCTCCCAACAAATGTATGATATTTCTATTCAATTCCAAGTTATTGGCGGCCACCGGTGGCATTCGAATTGGACTATGCCTCATTGTTGCCGTGGGAGCCATCACAAAGTCCCTACAAGTCAATCCGCCTTGATTTTGCTCTTGTTGACCGTTGAACCAATTAGGCATCGCATTTACACCTTGATTGTGAGCTTGATTTTGGTTCTGTAGAAATTGGTTCAACATCCATGCATTCAACTGTTGCATAAAAAGGGGATCCATTTGATTTCCTGGGGCCCCATGTTGACCATTATGTGGCATTTGCTCATTCACATTCCCAAAGTTATTTCCTTGTCCATTCCCACCTCCTTGTGCATTGTTGTTGACAAGCGGCGGGTTTCGATTCGGGACCCCATTATTGTCCCCCAAATTTCTTTCAAAGCCTTGTTCACCGTTTTGTGCCATACCGGATCCTTCTCCCAACTCACTCAAACTACTCTCCTCAAAGACCGGAATCGACTCCTCTACTTGATAACCTCTTCTTCTTTGACTATTTCTACGCCTTGCGTAAGCTTCAATCCCGTCTATGTATGGCTCGAGTGGTGTTTGAGATCTCCGGGTCATGCACTACAAAAAACAAACAACAAGAAAACAATAAAATAAAACCTAGGCCCAAGCCTTCGGTTCACTTGCAAGATATCACAAATAGCAAACAATTCCCCGACAACGGCACCATTTTGATTGGAGCTAAATCCACCCTTCAAAAACAATTTATAAGGACTCGAAACTGTGGGTAAACTAACACTCTAACCGGCAGTTTACCGGGTCGATTGCTAGAATAGCTACAGGAGTACGAGGTCGAACCCAAAGGAATCATGCTTGCAAGTACCAAAGTGAACGTAATGCTTAGTCTAGGTGATCAATATTTCAAAGTCTTTTTAACTACAATGACACTAATGTGATTCCTACTAACGAGTTTAAAGAAAAGCAAGAGAGAAAGAAGATTAAAGTACTAGATTCAAGTATTGGTTAAGGGACATAGCCGAACCATGATCAAAATAGCTAGTTTCAACCCAAGGATAGATAAAACCGGGAGTGTGCATTAGACAAACGAACTCTTGCATACAATCTCACGGGTGCGAACTCCTAAACCCGGTGCTAAGGTCTGAACAACTCTTCCCCAACACCTTATGCCAAGTCAACTAACCTTCCCTAAGGAAGATTCATTCACAAGACAATTTAAACACGAGAGCCGTTTAAACGTTAAAACGAGTAGCCTCACTCTAAGAAGTGATCTTAGAACCATTTTCCCACACCCCTCCATCTGAACAACTCTCAAGAGTGATGTGTGTGATTTTGACCTAGGTAGCTAATCTAGCCCAAATCTGTTATAAAAAGTTCTAAGACATGAAACAAGCAAGATTAAACAATAAAAAGCACTACCCACTCCCAATTTCATCACCCAAAGGGTGATTTCACCAAATTTCACATGATTCGACTATGAAAGGGGATTAGCTACTCATTATACTAATCAAAACATATACAAAACAGAAAATGGAAGCCATAATAAGTAAAAGAGAAGAGAAATATACCATAAATTGAGAGAAATTCGAGTTGAGATCCAAAAATACAATAAAAAGCTTCATACAAAAGGTGAAATCTTAGGAGAGAAAATGGAAATCTAAGCTAAGAGGGGGTAAAATCTACCTATGTTTTGTTGTTTTTAAGCGAAGGGAAGTGGAAATTAACTATTACAATAATCAAAAGAAAATGGGTCAAAGAGTGCCCAAGGTTGTGAAAAAGATAGCCCCAAGTTCAATGGAGAGTTGTATATATATATATATATATAGGATGAAAATCTGCAGAAAACGGCCCCGAACGCACGTTTAAAATGTCCCAAACGTGCGTTTTGCTTCATCCAAACGCTGGTTTAAAGTCCCAAACGTGCGTTTGGTGAAAAGGCTTCACGAACAGAGAGTTTGGGGCTGAAACGCGCGTTTGAAATGGTTCCAAACGCGCGTTTGAGAATTGACATTTTTCTAGCTGCAGTAAAACCATGATATCTTCGCGTGTAGAATCCGATTCGAGTGATTCAAAGTGCATTGGAAAGATCTTTCAATTATCTACAACTTTCATGAAGAGATCATGACCAGAAAATTCCTCCATAATAGGTCAAAATGCTGCTGAACAGAACAGAGCATGAAGATACCAACTATTTTTCTTCCTTTTCTTCATTTTTCTTCTTCCTTGGCTCATTCTTGCACCTTGATCATACTTCTCATCATAGATCTTCGCCTTCCGGGTTCTCGTGACACCTAGACCATACAATCTCATGAACGAACAAGACACACAAACGATTCCGGAGGGTAAAAGTGCTTGGGAATGGGTTAATATCACTAAAAAGAGGTAGTAAACCATCAAAGCGACGGATTTACTCCCCGTGCTACAAACTCACGATATTACCCAAAAACAGTCTAAAAACACCAAGAATGTGCTAAAAGTGGGATAAACGGGGGTGGAAAATGCACCGGAATCACGTAAAGTTGACTCTCATCAGCTGTTTCTCTACTCCACTTCTGAATTCCTTGAACTTTTCAAAGGCTTCAGACTTATACTTCATTAAGTATATATAACCATAGCGAGAATGGTCATCAGTGAAAGTGATAAAATAAGAGTATCCTCCTTTGGCTTGAATTGTCATTGGGCCACATACATCAGTATGTATGAGCTCAAGCAATTCATTGGATCTTATCCCTTTGCCACTAAAAGGTGACTTTGTCATCTTGCCAAGTAAACAAGCTTCACATGTATCAAACGATTCGTAATCGAATTGATCCAACATTCCATTTTTATGGAGTTTGGAAATGCGATTCTTATTTATATGGTCAAGTCTACAATGCCATAAGTAGGATTCATTCAAGTCACTTGTTTTGGCTTTCTTGTTATTTATATTAAGTACGTCAACATTCATATCTAATATGTAGAGACCATTGCTAAGTATGCCAGTACCATAAAAGATTCCATCACGTGAAAAAGAACAACATTTATTCTCAAACGTAAATGAAAAACCATCAACATCTAATGCGGAAATGGAAATAATGCTCTTCGTAAGAGCAGGAACTGATGACGTGGTCAATCAGGTTATAATATACTCGACCACCATAAACCAATACTAGCAAGAGGACTAGGCCCATCGTAGTATAGCTATAGTGAATCAAGGTCGATCCCACAGGGAACCAATTGTGGATCATCTTATATACAAACAATTAATTAAACATGTCAAGGACATAGAGGCGGTCTACGACCAACATAAAACAAGAAAAGTAAAGACACGACTCGACACAACGTAATTAACCTCCCCAATTATAGTCTTTATCGTTTGGACCTAGATAATTTATATAATAAACTGAACTTATTAACTGTCAATCCGTTTGTATCTATCTTAGATTGGCTACGGGAGTCATCCTCTTTAACTTGACTTAGCACCGGTAAGTCACTAAATCACTGTGATATTGTTACGTGACTTCGCCTTTTAGTGCCTCCATCTCATATAACTCACACGCTTACGACTCTAAGGATGCCGATATTAACCGTACACCTCGTCTAGGCAACATTCCTATGGTTAGGCGTACTTCCTAAACGATCACTCAAACTCTCGTCCAACTAACAATTACCAAGTTATAGTCTCATGCTAGTTTACGACGTACGTATAAGCAAGTGCATGCAATTCCCAAATATAAACCTACCTAGATAACGCTGAACGTCCGAAGATCAATTCATGAGCCTACCTAAGAGTTTTATATTGGTATTTCCTTTTTACACGTTTTAATTAAACTAAGCGAGTAACGTAGCCATAGCCATACCTACTGAGATAATAAATTCTATTAAGTTAACCTAACCATAAAGACGTGGCTATTTAACGGATGAACAGGGGGCTCGGTCGACCGAATAGGTGGGCTCGGTCGACCGAATAGGTGGGCTCGGTCGACCGAGTGAACTCATTCGGTCACCCGAATCAATTTGGTCCCCAGATTACATCCCTGAACATATCTCTCAGCGTTTCATCATACAGAACAGATTAAAACAGTAATTCGTAAAGCATTCATATAAACTAACTTAGATACACATTAATTAAACAATGCAGATTCATGAATAAATACTAAGTGTATGACGTAGGTTATGGGATCCCCATAGACAAGGAGTCGCCACATCCCTATCGTCATAGCCTAGATCTACATCATCTAGCTATGATTAACTAACTCAAACGATAAAGCATAATTGGGAGGGATTAATTACTTAAAAGAAAAGAAACAGAAAATAAAGGCTTACATATTGCAGCCCTTAAATCGCTGGGAACCTTCAATCTAATTATGCTACATTGTATCAAAATATCAAAGTAGAATTGTAAGGTATTATTGAATGAATATGAATGAATTTACAATTTCTCGAAGCTGCTGCTTATATAGGAGTTTCTGCCGACTTAGGGAGGTTCTAGAAGATAGACTCGATAAAACCCTAACCGAAACCTGAGCCTCGGTCGACCGAGTGTGATGGCTCGGTCGACTGAACCTAAAATTTGCCCATTCTACACGTTTTTTCATCTGTCTTGCTCCCCACTGCACGCTTGCATGTTGATCCGATTAATCTCTCATTTAATGCTCCGATTTCCTTCCTTCATTATCTTGAGATAATTGATTGAATGACATTAATCCTCTCGATTTGTCGTGATCTACAAAATCAGCATTTATCGCACAATAAATCGGCTTTTAATAATGAAAACGGCTAAATACCAAATATCATATTAATAATCACTTAACATTAAATAATAAATATAAACATGTGATTTAATATGAAATATATATTATTAATCTCGATTTAAGGTCAACGTTGATGACATTTACGGGTATAATTTGACCGTCATCAACTACCCCCCACTTAGACTTTGATCGTCCCGAACAAAGCATCAATAAGTCATTCCCCAAGACAACATTTTCTATGGTCAAATCATACTTACACAAGAAACTCAAGTCAACTCATACTAGTCATGCTCATAAGATATCCATTATTCACTACTTACTATGAATCGAAGTGATGTGTGCATGTGCATTGGTTTTATATAAATGTGGCAAGATTAGAGTTTATGCTAACTTCGCAATCTCAACCTACCAACCTCAGTATTCATACTTCTCAAGCCTTTAAATTTTTGAAGCACTAGAGCAATAAGCAAGAGCGTATCTATAGGGTTTTTGGACTTGGAGACCGAGTACTACTCAAAGCCTCTTAAAGAGTTGAATATTTTTTTATATCTTCATATTTTTCAAATACTATCAATCTCAAGGAAGAAAACTTTTTAGAGCATCCCCCTATCTTAGATCATGCATAGCATTGAATATTACCACAAGCGCGGGGCTACTTTGGTAATGTTACTACAAGCCCAGTGTCTAACATTTTGCTAAAACACAGGTACGTCTCAAGCTTATTACTCCGCTTTTGTTGGCAAGAAGATAAGAATACATCAGCCAATAAGTATCGACACTAAGTCTACATAACCAATCATCTATGCAATGTACACAATATTCGTCAGTCATTATGATTTGCGCGGTATACTCGATTCACAGGTTGAGTAATTGAATAATAAATAACTACTTGCAAAAACGGGCATGAATATCCTTAAATTTACTTAACATAAGTAAAAATGATCACGTTCTCATGAAACTTGGTTCCATTCCTATCAATTCTTAGCTAGGAACTCACAATTCTAAGGGTACGAGATACATAATATGGTATTTATTCAATTTTTTCAATCATGTGCCGTTTCATTCAATTTTCAATTATAACATAACATGGCTAAGTCTCCTACCCCCACTTAAACATGGCATTGTCCTCAATGACAAAAATAAATGAGAAGTTAAGAAAAAGACTTAGCTCTGGAAACGGCTCTCAAGTAAAGGAAAAAGATCGGAGTAAATTTCAGCACGTCGTGGAGAGATAGACACATCCTGTATAAGCAAACAAACTCCACGAAACCGTAAAATACCATGTCTATGGATGTTATAAAATAATGTGGCAGTAATGAGGTATAAATACCTAAAAACAGTTTAAGCCACTTTATTTTATACAACCAAAGACAAGAAAAATACTAAATAGAAAGAAAAATAAACAAGCAACTAAAGATGGTAGTCTTCATCTAAAAACCGGGTGGATAAGACAAAGATCAAAAAGCATAACCCCATGTGGGAAAACACGAGGTGGACTGGCTCACTATGTATTCATTCCAGTATAAAAGATAAACTTGGTAAGGTATAACAGATTGAATGCGACCTATTGACGAAAGATAAAATCAAATACTTAACGCAGAAACTTCTCGCTTGCATTGGATATCAACAACTTAGGGAGATGTAGCTACTCCTCGAAATTACTAATAACCCAATGTATCACGTAAAAGTCATAACCGTCATCAACAAGGTCGGATCGGTGGGATAATGTAGAACAAAACTGATCATCTAGAAATGCCGGAATAGACGGAAAAAATGTGAAATTTAAAACTTCCGGTAGAAAGATAAGTTGTACTTTGATCGAACCCAAAACCTTTAAAATCTAGCTAGGGTCAGAGCTACACTTCCCCCAACTAGGAGCATGAAAATCAAAATGATAAAAGATAATCATTAAAGCTTAGCAATATTTCAAATTCCGCAACACAAAGGTATTTTGTAAACAAAATGGAGGTTGAGAGTATGATGGGTTTAGAAAAAGATACACATAAGGATGGGAAGAAAAGATAAAGGGTGGGTAATAAATTGTGTTTATGGGTGGGTTGAAAATGGTTAAGGCATTGATAATTGTTTAGAGGAATGGGATTGGGTGGGAGAGTGAAACGGATGGAAAGAAAGAGAGGCGATGAAAGAATGGTTAGAAATGTGAACTGTTGGGGCAGATTGGTGAGAGGATCGAAAAGTTTGAAGGTGAAAAAGTGTAAAGGGAAAGATAAGGATAATTGCATAATGAATTGCACATCACTTTGGATTTTCACTTGGATCACCATTCTAAAAGGTTTTGGAAGTTGGCCAAAATTGTTCTTGTTCGCACCAATCATTCTCTGTTACATTTTCAATAATTCTCAAGCTCTCTTAATGCTTCCATCTTAAGGTTGTTTGTTAAATTTCCTTTTCTTTAGCAATTTTTCGACTCTCCTACGGAACTCTATTTCACGTGGCCTATATTGAGTAAAAATTTTTTGCACATCCTTAGCCCAATGGCCATCGGAACACGGCAAAATAAAAAACCTCAACATATGTCACGTTACTTTTATTGGACTCAAAGAAAGAAAAACCTAAAATCCTAAAGAGAAATCCTAAGGGTTTTAAAGAAGTAGTTCTGAGTTTAAAGTCCTCAGCTCGACTTTCCAAAGATTATCCTTGTCAGTTATCATTCTTGGATCGCCAGACTTTGACCCTTCACGCACTATAAGAGGTGGGCTCATCGCTGTTGCGGATTAATACCCTTCCCTTGGTTGTGAGACCTAGGAAACGACATTTATCCATACCATTTATACAAAGCTCTTACCTCGGCTCTCGTTTTAGGAATTAGTGAATTCTAAGAAACTCGGTCAAATTAAGGTTTTGGCCTTGACAATAAGAAACAATGAATCAAAGTACTCCGAATAAGGTCGGTTATGTAGGCAAGCCTACGCCGTCTTATTCGTTGGAACATGTGTGACAGTTCAGGCCAATCCGTCAAGATAAGCCCCGTTTAGCCCGAAGGCTTATCGGCTATGCTAAGTCTTGTTGAACTGCTGTAACGTACATCACACGTGGAGGGGAGTTGATTGAGCCGAAGCTCGTTTGAACTCGCCCAGCCATGGTTAAACCATTTCCGAACCTATGTACAAAGATTCTTCGATTTCTAAATTGTCACCCAAAGCGTAATCTCGTTTTTGTTTAAGGTGGGTTCACCGAGAAGCCATCACCATAAACATCAACGAAAGCAGAAGATGGTGTTCTCTCAAAACTCAACGTCTTCTTTAGATTGTGAATGCTTAAACTACACAATTTGTTGCTCCCCTGGCCAGTAGAAGCAATCTCATGCATAGGACCATGAGATTTTAACAGAACTACGAGGAACTCTTTATTCACTGCTTCCTTCAACTACTACATGTTTCCCTACACCCTCTAGATGAGATAGATTTGGGGGCAGAACCTTCCACACTAATAAAATTATTCTTACAAACCAACTCCGGGCTAAGATTCATACTAAGGTTCATGTATAGGCTAACTTATGCTCAAAAAACCAAAAGGTAGTAAAACATAAGCAAAAAAAATGTAGTACCTTGCCTTCAACATTGTACCACGAAGAATTTAAGCCTTAATTTTTTTCGGAGCCATCTTTGTGCTTTAATGTTATTGCTTCCATTGCTTTTCCCATCTTAGATTCGTAGCTCCACATGTTTGCTGGGTTATTTTCTCAGCGCCCGCGAAAAATTATTTACTTGGATTATTGCTTCCCTTGTTTCTGCAAACAGAAGAAAAACAGACCGTAGACTGATTTTAACATGGTTTTCCATGCTGCTATCAGACTTACGGATTAAACATACGGGGATAAACAGAAACGCGAAGTTGTGTGGTGTGAGGTTTTTGGTCGTGGGTTTTGGTGGTTTTTTTTTTTTTTTTTTTTTTTTTTTTGTTGGAATTTTCAGACAGAGCAGACAACCGGAGGGACTCAAAAACGTAAAAACAGACTCTAAAACAGAAAACTCGACATGAAAAAAATTATTTATATATAAAATTGACCGTTGGTTCCCTGGCAACGGCGCCAAAAACTTGATGACGTGGTCAATCAGGTTATAATATACTTGACCACCATAAACCAATACTAGCAAGAGGACTAGGCCCATCGTAGTATAGCTATAGTGAATCAATGTCGATCCCACAGGGAACCAATTGTGGATCATTTTATATACAAACAATTAATTTAACATGTCAAGGACATAGAGGCGGTCTACGACCAATATAAGACAAGAAAAGTAAAGACACGACTCGACACAACGTAATTAACCTCCCCAATTATAGTCTTTATCGTTTGGACCTAGATAATTTATATAATAAACTGAACTTATTAACTGTCAATCCGTTTGTATCTATTTTAGATTGGCTACGGAGTCATCCTCTTTAACTTGACTTAGCACCGGTAGGTCACTAGATCATTGTGATATTGTTACGTGACTTCGCCTTTTAGTGCCTCCATCTCATATAACTCACACGCTTACGACTCTAAGGATGCCGATATTGATCGTACACCTCGTCTAGGCAACATTCCTGTGGTTAGGCGTACTTCCTAAACGATCGCTCAATCTCTCGTCCTATTAACAATTACCAAGTTTAGTCTCATGTTAGTTTACGATTTACGTATAAGTAGGTGAGTTCAATTCCCAAATATAAACCTACCTAGATATCGCTGAAAGTCCGAAGATCATTCATGAGCCTACCTAGGAGTTTTATATTGGTATTTCCTTTTTATACGTTTTAATTAAACTAGGCGAGTAACGTAGCCGTAGCCATACCTACTGAGATAATAAATTCTATTAAGTTAACCTAACCATAAAGACGTGGCTATTTAACGGATGAACATGGGGCTCGGTCGACCGAATAGCTGGGCTCGGTCGACCGAATGGTCTTTTTCCCCCAGATTACATCCCTGAACGTATCTCTCAGCGTTTCATCATACACAACGGA
This sequence comes from Gentiana dahurica var. dahurica, assembly GCA_024500145.1. NCBI lineage: Eukaryota > Viridiplantae > Streptophyta > Magnoliopsida > Gentianales > Gentianaceae > Gentiana > Gentiana dahurica. The sequence goes on along the minus strand of CM044899.1, from coordinate 83,667,182 downwards.
TTAAACAGTAATTCGTAAAGCATTCATATAAACTAACTTAGATACACATTAATTGAACAATGCAGATTCATGAATAAATACTAAGTGTACGACGTAGGTTATGGGATCCCCATAGACAAGGAGTCGCCACATCCCTAACGTCATAGCCTAGATCTACATCATCTAGCTATGATTAATTAACTCAAACGATAAAGCATAATTGGGGAATTAATTACTTCAAATAAAAGAAACAGAAAATAAGAGCTTACATATTGCAGCCCTTAAATTGTTGGAAACCCTCAAATTATTCTACATTGTATCAAAGTGATATTATGAATTGTAAGATTGAAGAAAGAATGAAGGGATGAATGAATATGTTGGTGTGTTTTACAATTTCTAGTAGCTGCTGCTTATATAGGGGTTTCAGCCGACTTATGAAGGATCTAGAAGGTAAATACGAAAAAATCCGAAAAGTGACCGAGCCGACATACTCGGTCGACCGAATGGATAGGCTCGGTCGACCGAACCTTTTGCCCTTTTTACACGTCTCTTTGTCTGACTTGTTCCCCACTGCACGCTTGCGTGTTGATCCGATTAATCTTTCATTTAATGCTCCGATTTTCTTCCTCTATTATCTTGAGACCATTGATTGAATGATATTAATCCTCTCGATTTGTCGTGATCTACAAAATCAGCATTTATCGCACAATAAATCGGCTTTTAATAATGAAAACGGCTAAATACCAAATATCATATTAATCACTTAACATAAAGTAATAAATATAAACAAGTGATGTAATATGAAATATATATTATTAATCTCGATTTAAGGTCAACGTTGATGACTTTTACGGGTATAATTTGACCGTCATCAGCTACTCATCAATACGATGCAAGGTCCTACCGCGACAATAGAGCGAGAACTAAAGAAACTCTGGGTCAGCACCGTACTACTACATGTGCAGACAACACCTGCTCCATTTCCAACGCGTTGTTCCATCTCTCCTTTCTCAGATCTCTTGTTCTTCTTAGTGCCCAATCATCTACGAGTTGACCTCACAGAAAGAGGCCAATCCAAGATCATCTAGGTCCCAAGTCGGGAATAAGGGATAAGGATCCCCACCAAGAGAAAAGTGACGAAGTCAATTCAGCATGTCGAACGTAAAGTCTAGGCTAGGTGATCGACGCGATGATCACAAAGCCCAATCCGAGATGTCCAGGATGGCGGGTAGTTACTAGCACTACAATGGAAGCAAGCATCCTTGGATTTGTCTTTTCCTATCTTAGGGATGGTGTTAGGAACATTTTATTATGTTTTGATGATGGCCATACTAGCTGTTATAGCAAGCCTGACATAAGTTAGAATTCTCTGTATAAGTCTTTACTTAGAGTCTGACATGTTGTATAAGTTGAGTCAGACAAGTATTGTACTAGTTGGTAGGACGGCAAAGCAAAAACAGATATTCGGCAAAGTGAAGCCAACCAAGCACCAGCAGAGAAGCAATGAAGACATTATGGTCTGACTTATAACCAAGGAAGTCTGTGATGACCTTGGATAAGTCTAAGTTATGTTTCAAGTAATGAAACTCAATATTCAAATATGGTGTACACTGGTCTCACCCAAATCAAGGATCAGTGAAGTATAAAGATTCTCCTGAAACTAAAACAAAGAAGAAAACAGTGAATCGGCTGAGTAAACTGACTTTCGGCAAAGACAAAACAGCGAAGAAAGAACTAACGGCTAAGTCAGAAGGCTCACTCGACCGTTCTGAAAATGGCGAAGTAACACTTACCAGATCAGACTTGATATATGTTGAAGATACAGAAGATCATGCATTAAATGCACAATCAATAGAGGATCAATCAAGGACGGATTTTCTGCTATACGTTTGAAGAAAGAATCCGATCACTGAAATCAAGGAGAATGCAATTAAGGGGGAAATCAAGAATAAAATCAAGGATTATTCCCTCATTAATATAGCCAACGGACGGAATTTCAAAACCAAGGTTATTCAAGGCTATAAAGAAGGCATTGACAGAAAAAGAAAAATAACGATTCAAAAAGAAAGAAACCAGAAACTCTGTCAATTTGAAAAGTCTTCTCTCTGAACTTACAAGGATACATCTAGTGATCAACTCAAATAACAGAGCTACAAAGTCATAAATAGAACTGAGATTGATCAAGCAAGTGTGTGAATCATATTCATATCAAACTGAAGCAACTGAATCAGAGGCAATCTGAGAAGGAGTTGAATCTGTGATAGCTGTTGAAGGATTTTAATCTTAAGGAGCAGCAAAAAGGAAGACTGAATCACTGAAGCTGTTGCAGTCAAGGAGTGATAGTCTTGTAGATTGTGAAGCTTGGGAAGCCAAGGACAATCATACTATTGTATCTGTGAAAATAATAGTGAATTCCTCCGATCATCACAGGAGAAGAGTGGATTAAGGGATTACACCACCCCGAACCACTATAAGCCTTGTGTCAATTTAATTTCTGCAATTTACTTTACAACATTTATTTAATTTGCCTACATCATAACTTATATCTGTGATTGTCTAAACCGATTTGAAAACAACATAGTAAGAAGGGACTTATCCGCTGCCCAAAAGCTTTTAAATAAAAGAAAAGTTTTTGAAACTCCACTATAGTCATTCACCCCCCCCCCCTCTGACTATAGTTTCACCCTTCTCTTGGACCAATAGTTGGTATCGGAGCTGTGTTCCTAGTATCAGAACCTGTTCAGATCTAATTTCTGGTAACAAGGAGATCACAAATTTTCAAAGTAGTTTTCAAATCTGAGTCTTCTATACATTTACATTTATATCATCATTTGCACTGATGGATTCCTCAAACTTCTTGTCAAAAGTACCTATTTTTAATGTTAATAATTTTGATGAATATAAAATAAGAATGCTATCTCATCTTGCATCAACTCATGAAGAGATGATGGATGTAATTAATGATGGACCAATCACAATCACTACTGTGGTAGGCACAGGAGCAGATCAAGGGAAGGAAATTGAAAAACCTAAAAAGGATTGGACCAAGGATGACAGGAGAAGAGCAAACCTGGACTTTGTTGCAAAATACATGATCTTGAAGACCCTAGACAGCAACATGTTCATGAGAATCAAAGACTGCAAAACAGCAAAGGAGATGTGGGACAAGCTATCATTGATAAATGAAGGATCTGAAGCAGTTAAAGAAAACAAATTATCTGTTGCAAAACAGAAGTTTGAAAACTTCAAAATGAAGACTGGTGAATCCATAGATCAAATGGACAACAGATTCTCAAGCATCATCAGTGAACTGCAACAGCTTGGACACACATATCCCCAAAAAGAAGTATGCTTGAAGATCTTGAGAGGACTACCTGAAAGATGGAAGATCATAACATCAGTAATCGGAGGAACACTCTGACACTGATGTCCCAATTAAAAGCTCATGAATTCGAATTAAACGGTGAAGATGGTGCCCCGGCAGAGACACATAAAATCACTGCATTAGCTGCACCCCAGCAAAGTAACTTTGCCGAATGCATCAGCAAAGAGACACATGAACTAAAAGAACAGGTAGCTCTATTAGTTAAACGTTTTGACAGGTTTAGCAAAAAGAAGCCATTCAAAGAAAATTCATCATCAAACATGAGGTCAAGCTCAAACAAAGATATGAAGAAGAAAGATGATGAATACAGATGCTTCAACTGCAACAAGAAAGGTCACTTCAAGGCTGATTGTCCTGAAGAAAATGACAAAGATGATGAAAAGAAGAAATACAAAGCATTTGAAAAGAGAAAGAGCAAGAAGGCACTCAAGGCAGAATCCAGCAGTGAAAAGAATGAAGAATCATCTGATAATGATTCAGATGATAGTGATGAAGAAGACAGCTCAGAAAATGAAAAAGCATGTCTATGCCTCATGACCAAAGAATTAGATGAAGACAAAAGTGATAGCTCAGACACTGAGGAAACAAGCCTATGTCTAATGGCTAAAGAATCAGATGAAACTGAGGTAATATCTAGTTCCTATTCCTCATCAAATGCATCCACATCTAACACTGCACAATCTTCTAGTCTCCCATTAGATACAGCAGACCTAGTCCAAAATCTCATGACTAAATTTGATGAAATTGAAAAGAATCATGAAATTCTGGAAATGGAATGCAAGGATCTAAGAAAAGAGAATAAGAGATTAAAGAAAGAACTGGATAAAGCAAAAGCTGAATTAATTAGTAAGGAGACCTACTTAAATGATCAACAAAAAACAGATGATCATACATCTGTTATTAACAGATCAGTTAAGAAAATCTCCTCACCAATAAAGGTAACCACTGCACCACTAAAGACACCAGCTTACAAACCTTCAAAAAGGTTTGGATCCAGATCTGGTCTTGGCTACAACAGTCAAGATGAAAGTAGGAATAATGGTCAATACAATTCTAAATTCAGGACCATTAATGGACCAAAATTTAGAACGGGACAGACCATAGTTCCAACAGATCATCCTGTTCCGGTGAAGTCAAAACCCAATATAGTGAAACAGCAGACTAAATCCTCATTCCAGTCAATCAAGAACAACAGCCATCTGAAAGGTAAAGGCAGACTTTACCCTTCAGAGGATGATTGGAATGTTGCACCTCCAAAATACAAGAGAAAACCATTCCACAAAATGCATCATGTGTTTAAGAAAAACCAATCTATTCCTAGACACATGAAGCAAGAAAGGTTTCCTACTGCATATTGGAAAGTGAAGAAGGATGTAAATGCACCAAAAGGTAGAGAAAAGTATCAGAATACCTTCAACAAAAATATTAGAAGCTATTCTGCCATGCCTTATACATATGAAGTTGATGACTTCAATTATCCAAAAAGAAGACCTTTTGGACACACACTTGGTATGGGAGGCATGAGTGCTAACAGGTATGGACCCAAACAGTGTTGGGTACCTAAACTTAACTAATCTGTTTTGTAGGATGTCTGGTACATAGACAGTGGATGTTCCAGACACATGACAGGAAACAAGAAATGGCTCACTGACTTTAAGACTTTTGATGGACCCAAAGTCACATTTGGAAGCAAAGAAAACCCTGGCAAGATTAAGGGGGAAGGCATAATACTCAAGAACAATTTGAAGATTCAAAATGTGGCATATGTCAAGGGACTAAATTTCAATCTGATGAGCATCAGTCAGTTTTGTGACAAAGGCTACAATGTGCACTTCAACAAAGAAGGATGCAAAGTGATTCACAGCCAAACCAACACAGTAGTTCTTGCAGGTAGAAGACAAGACAACATGTATGTTGTGGACTGGAGAACAGCCAAGGTAGAAACATGTCTGCTGGTCAAAAACAAACAATCTACAAGCTGGATTTGGCACAGAAGATTAAATCATCTGAATTTCAAAACCATCAACAAACTATCAAAGAACAAGTTAGTTGAAGGGTTTCCAGAGATCACATTCAAAAAGGAAAGTCTATGTGATGCTTGTCAGAAAGGAAAACAGATCAAAAGTTCATTCAAGTCGAAGCCTTATCAATCTACAACAAGAATTCTACATCTGTTACACATGGATCTGTTTGGACCAGTCACACCAGTAAGTGTGAGTGGTAAGAAATACACCCTTGTAGTGGTGGATGACTTCTCAAAGTACACCTGGTCCATTTTCATGAACAAGAAGAAAGAGACACTCAAAAAACTGCCAGATTTGCTGAGAAGACTCCAGAATGAGAAAAAGCTAAAGATTATCAAGATCATATCAGATAGAGGCACTGAATTTCTAAATGAAATTATCAGAACCTATTGTGAAGAAAATGGAGTGCTACATCAACTATCTGCAGCAGGAACTCCATAACAAAATGGTGTAGCAGAAAGAAGAAACAGAACTCTCAAAGAAGCAGTTAGAACAATGATTGCTGAAGCATGCTTACCAAAGAGGTTTTGGGCTGAAGCAGCAAACACGGCATGCCATACACAAAACAGATCAATCATCAACAAATATCATGGAAAGACTCCATATGAAATATGGAATGGTAGAAAACCCAATATCTCATATTTTCATATGTTTGGATCAAAATGTTTTGTCTTAAACAGGAATCAGCTACACACCTTTGATGAGAAGGCTGATGAAGCAATCTTCATGGGATACTCAGACACCAGTAGAGCATTCAGAGTACTCAATAAAAGAACATTGGTGATTGAAGAATCAATACATGTGGTTTTTGATGAACCAAATACAAATGGTGAAGATCTTCAAGACCAAGAAAAGAAAGCAGCACAAAGGGAAATCTATACAAATGCAACCATACCAGCTTCTATCATGAATCATCATTTTGAAAATCAAGAGGAGCCACATATCAATACAACAGAAGAAGCACCAGAATTTGAAGTTCATGCTCAGCATGAAGGTATGGAAGCACCAAGTGTAGAAAAACTTCAACCTGATCTAAATTGCCTGAGAGACCATCCTAAAGAACAACTTATTGGAGATATTCACACAGGAGTTAGAACCAGAAGACAACTGGAGCACATGCTAACATGTTTTCTATCACAAGTGGAACCCAAGACAATAGATGATGCAATTCAAGATGCAGATTGGATCATAGCCATGCAAGAAGAACTAAATGAATTTGAAAGAAATGAAGTCTGGGAACTTGTTGACAGACCAGATATGGCCAACATCATTGGAGCAAAATGGGTATTTAGGAACAAGATGGATGAGCAAGGAACAGTTGTCAGAAACAAAGCAAGACTAGTTGCAAAAGGCTATTCTCAAGCAGAAGGGGTAGATTATGATGAAACATTTGCACCAGTAGCAAGATTGGAGGCAATCAGACTCTTTCTAGCATTTGCTGCATTCAAAGACTTCAAAGTCTATCAAATGGATGTCAAGAGTGCATTCCTAAATGGACTTTTGGAAGAGGAAGTATATGTGGAACAACCTCCTGGATTTCAAATCAAAGGAGAAGAAGACAAAGTATACAAACTCAAGAAGGCCCTTTATGGACTAAAACAGGCACCAAGAGCCTGGTATGAAACACTATCACAATTTATGATCAAGAATGGATTCAACAAAGGAACTATAGACAAGACTCTATTCAAACTAGAGAAAGGAACAAGTGCATTGTTAGTACAAATCTATGTTGATGATATCATCTTTGGATCAGAGGATGAAAAGCTATGTGAGAAATTTGCAAACCTGATGAAGAGCAAATTTCATATGAGCATGATGGGAGAATTAAATTATTTCCTTGGCCTTCAAGTAAAGCAAATGAAGGATGGTATTTTCATTAGTCAAGCCAAGTACACAAGGGATTTAATACACAAGTATGGGATGGATACAAGTGGCACAACAGACACACCAATGTGTGCAAGAGTCATTCTTGGAAAAGATGAAACAGGAAAGGATGTTGATCAGAAAATGTATAGAGGAATCATTGGATCCTTACTATACTTAACTGCAAGTAGACCTGATATAGCATTTGCAGTAGGAGTATGTGCAAGATTTCAAGCTCAACCAAAGGAATCACATCTTCTAGCTGCCAAAAGAATAATCAAATACCTGAAAAACACTATCAATGTAGGTATTTGGTATCCAAAAGATGGAGGATTCAAATTGATATCATATTCAGACTCTGACTATGCTGGATGCAAAATAGATAGAAAAAGAACCTCTGGAACATGTCAAATGCTAGGCACCAGACTAGTCTCTTGGTTCAGTAAAAAGCAAAACTCCATATCTACATCAACAGCTGAAGCAGAATATATAGCAGCAGGTAGTTGTTGTGCACAAGTACTTTAGTCAGACAACAACTAAGGGATTATGGAGTGAAAGAGAAAACAATTCCAATCATGTGTGATAATACAAGTGCAATATCCATTACTGAAAATCCAGTGTTGCATTCAAGAACAAAGTACATTGATGTGAGACATCATTTTATCAGAGATCATGTTGAAAAGGGAGATGTCATCCTAAAATACATACCCACTGAAGATCAATTGGCTGACATCTTCACTAAACCACTCAGTTATGAAAGATTTACCATGTTGAGAACTAAGTTAGGAATGATTGAAATCGACTACGTACCATAGAGCGGCTAACTGGAGTAATCGGCTAAGTGACTTCATCAACTGGTTCAACCTTTGCCGTTACAGGAAATGTAGCAGGTAAGGCACTGGTATCCAGAGAAGTTAACTTAACTGATTGTTAGGAACGGTTAAATGGAGCAGCTCAGAGAAGAATTCTCTACATCGGCTAAGTGACCAGCCAAGGCAATTCACCGAATTAAAGACTTGGACAAATTAAACTGTGAACAAAATCAATTTTTACTACACGTGGAGAATAAAGAAATTATGGAGGATTATTCTGTGGAAGATTACACACGTGGAGATCAACCTATCATCATGGAGGTAACCATATTCTTTTTAAATTATGAACTCCTCGATTCCCGGGCTCTATCATTACTTACCTCAAACCACTCCCCCCATTACGCTCGAATATCACGATTTACATACACAAAATCACGCCATTATGTCATAAAATCCTTCCACATTCAAACCACGTTCACACTACTCAAAAATCACCCTATATAATCGATACCTAGAGATTTTCAGAAATCTTTACACCTTCTTGCAATTTACAAACCCTATTTTTTATCCTCACTGAAACCCTACTTTTGGCTTTCTCTGTTGCAAATTCAAGTTCATTTTCAAACTTCCTTTCATTTTCAACAATGACATCATCTTCCTCAAACACCCAAGCTGGATATAAAAAATCAATTGCCACTGGATCATTCTTTCAAGAAGAACACTACTTGAAACGGTGCGGAAATGACGAAGATGCCAAACGATTAGCAGCAAGTTGCGAAAACCTAAAATTATCAACCTTTCTCAATCCTCCCATAACCGATGTTTGCTATGAAAGTCTGATTTCCTTCTGGAAATCTGCAAAATACGTAACTGGGATTCCTGCTGAAGAAGGTGACAAGTGGGAAGAAGACAAGATCGTTGCATCTGTCAACGGCAAAGAAGTGGTGATTACAGAAAAGGTAATTCGAAAACATCTTAAACTTTCAAATAAAGGTCAAGCAAAAGTGACATTGGTACAACAAAACATGGATGATTTCTGGGCAACTATTGCAAAAACTGCAAACCCAGGATCTACAAAAGTCAATTGTCTGAGATCTGCTTTAAAGAAACCATTCAATGAGTTCAGTGCCCTAATTGGCAAGACTATTGAAGGAAAATTGGGAGCAAATAATTCCATGACGGAAATTAGAATGCGGCTAATGGGAATCATCTACAACAATCTACAATTCAACTGGGCAAAATACTTCTTTTTGAGAATTAAAGAACAAATCCAAGGTGAAGTGAAGGCAAGGGAAAAGGGGATAAAAGAGGTAAAGACAAAGAAAGGACAATTCTGGGTGAAAAAGTCATATGGGATTCAGTTACACTATCTGTTACAATGTCTCAAAGTCCCTACTGTACAACTCCACAAACTACATGAATCCAAAGTCATGTTTACCTATGTAAAACAACAAAAGAAGGCAGGAGATGGGAAGAGAAAAAAACCCACACACCACACCACCAGTCCAAGAAAGAAGCAAAAGGTCCAGTGAAATCTGGACAAAACAGCCTTTGGAAAACTGGTTGATGAAGAAGAAGAAGAAGAGGATTCCGACACTGAGGCAGAACAGCAAGAAGAAGAAAGTGTCGGTGTGGAAGAACAGCACCCTAATAAAGAAAACACTGGAGAGGATGAGGAATCTCCAGAAGAAGATGCACAATTGTCTGCAAACGATATAGATGATCGAATTGTAGATTACCTTGAGTGGAAGGAAGGTGATTCCCGACAACAACTTCAAGACTCTGACCACATGCTTGTGGAAGAGACATGGCTGTTTGATTTTCTGGGAATCACAACTCTGGTTGGTGTACTTGATGAATCACCTCTATGGGACTTGGTTGATGCAGCCAAGGCAAAACTGCCCCAGACCTCTGGGAGACAGAGTGACGACTCAGAAGGTGGTGGAGATGATCATGATCAAGATGATGGTGATGATGATGATGACAATGATGATAATGATCATCATGATGATGATCTTGGTAAAGACAGAGAAGAGGATACTCCTACACCAGATGCAATTGATGATACCACTCTTCTCCGTACATTTTTGAAACCACAAGCATCCAACAAGTCCACAACTCCAGCAAAGAAAGCCACTCAACCGTTGTCTATCAACGTTCCAGCTGACAGCACACACATTGTGGACACTGGCTCAGCTGCTGCCACTCCAGTCAAGGCAACCTCCGGCACAGAGATAGGGGGAACAGCAGCTCAAGCCACACCAGCCTACACATCTACCCAAATACTTGAAGATCTAGATGTAAATGCAGATGTCACTCAACATCAAAACAAGGGACAGCAAACAGATCCAGAACCAGCTGACGTAAGGCACAAACTCTCTCAGCTGGCCACTGGCATTACAAATGAGACTTCTGAGAATGCGGCCGATTTGCTGGCTGAAGAATTGGAACAGCAAGCCATGTATCTCAGATCCATGACTTCAACATTTAATGATAAAAGCTCCTCCATTGAACACAAGTTTCAAGCCATTGGGAAATCTGATGAAGCAACTCAACATCAATATCACAAACGATCTTGCAGGCCTCAGGCAGCATGTTTCCCAAGAAAATGAATCAATGGCAGTGGCTTTTGGCACTAGATTTCGTAGTGTCAATGAGAAATTGTATGATCATAACAACAGATTCACATCTATTGAATCAAAACTTGACTCTCTGATTGGGACGGCAGAGGCCACAAATAGCATCTTACTCCAGCAAAGGGATGATGCTGCCAAAAAGGGGGAAACTCAGGATAAGCCTGAAGGATCAACTATTAGACCCCCAAACTTCACTGAAGAACAACTAAGGGCAAGGGACAGAGAAATAAGAATCAGGAATGAGGCAGAAGAACAGGAAAGGAGAGCCAGAGAGGAAAGAGAAAAGGCTCTAAATGAACCCTGCACTAGATTTCCTCATCCTATACAAATAAGAGATGATGATAGAGACAGATCCGGCAGACAGCAAAGACCTGGATCTAGTCAGCAAAGAGGATCAGCTAGTCAACGCAGACTTAGCACCAGAGGAAACACCAGCAGAGGCAGTAGCAGCTCCAGATACACTGGGCAACACAGAACTTTTACTGGTCACCAAAGCAAAGCTGAATATAAAGCAGATGTACTGGATCATGTAAGATAATTTTTCAGAGTACATGAAGACTTTATCCTCATTCCTCACAAGATGAAGTATGGGCTGATTGGCTAAGCTATCAAGATGAAAGGATGAGAACTGATATGGCTAAACTCTACAATGAAGTCAAAAGAGAGTTTGCACTCCTCAGACAAAGCAACAACAAACCAAGCTCAGTCATACCACTGTCTGCAAAAGGACCAGAAGACTTGCCAACTGAACAACAAGAAGAATTCAACTATATGGCAAAAATCTTCAATCCTATGGGAAGAATGGAGAAATAGGAGCAGTGGAGTCTCTACAAAAGCCTCAAGTTTGCAGATTCACATATTGCTGAGGCTAGGGAAAGACTTGAGAATTACTTTGGGGAACCTAGGGCAAATGAGACCATACCTGATTTCAACAGAATTTTTGCCAAAAGAGTTTTTCATGGTGTATCTGAATACACAGCTATGGCATACTGGAAGTGGAAGTTTCCAGAAATCGATTGGAAAGACATTGAATAGCTTCAAACTACAAAGTTCAAGAGGTACAAAGCAGAATTATGCAAAATGTAGTTTGTAACTTTTGAATAAAACTTTTTTAACTTATTGCCATGTGATGGATGAATAAAAATTGTTGAGTTTTTTTTCTCTGTTGATTATTATGAAAAATTTGGATTACTTATGTTCAGGCTTATGAGGGTTTTGGCATCATCAAAAATGGGGAAATTGTTAGGAACATTCCATTATGTTTTGATGATGGCCATACTAGCTGTTATAGCAAGCCTGAAATAAGTTAGAATTCTCTGTATAAGTCTTTACTTAGAGTCTGACATGTTGTTTAAGTTGAGTCAGACAAGTATTGTACTAGTTGGTAGGACGGCAAAATAAAAACAGATATTCGGCAGAGTGAAGCCAGCCAAGCACCAGCAGAGAAGCAATGAAGACATTAATGGTCTGACTTATAACCAAGGAAGTCTGTGATGAGCAGAGAAGCAATGAAGACATTAATGGTCTGACTTATAACCAAGGAAGTCTGTGATGAACTTGGATAAGTCCAAGTTACACTTTAAGTGATGAAACTTAATATTCAAATATGGTGTACACTGATCTCACCCCAATCAAGGATCAGTGAAGTACAAAGATTCTCCTTAAACTGAAGCAAAGAAGAAAACAGTGAATCGGCAAAGTAAACTGACTTTCGGCTGAGTGAAGACAAAACGGTGAAGGAAGATCTAAATCTGCTAAGTCAGAAGGATCACTCTACCGTTCTGAAAACGGCGAAGTAACACTTACTGGATTAGATTTAATATACATTGATGATTCAGAAGATCATGCATTAAAAGCACAATCATTAGAGGATCAATCAAGGACGGATTTTCTGCTATACGTTTGAAGAACGAATCCGATAACTCAAATCAAGGAGAATGAAATTAAGGGGGAATCAAGAATAAAATCAAGGATTATTCCCTCATTAATATAGCCAACGGACGGAATTTCAAATCAAGGTTATTCAAGGCTATAAATAGAAGGCATTGACAGACAGAGAACAACAACGAACTGAAAATAAAAATCAAGCAGAAACTCTGTCAATTTGAAAAGCCTTCTCTCTGAACTTACAAGGATACATCTAGTGATCAACTCAGATATCAGAGCTACAAAGTCATATTCAGCACTGAGATTGATCAAGCAAGTGTGTGAATCACATTCACATCAAACTGAAGCAACTGAATCATAGGCATTCTGAGAAGGAGTTGAATCTGTGATAGCTGTTGAAGGATTTTGATCTCAAGGAGCAGCAAAAGAGACTGAATCACTGAAGCTGTTGCAGTCAAGGAGTGATAGTCTTGTAGATTGTGAAGCTTGGGAAGCCAAGGACAATCATACTATTGTGTATATGAAAACAATAGTGAATTCCTCCGATCATCACCGGAGAAGAGTGGATTAAGGGATTACACCACCCTGAACCACTATAAGCCTTGTGTCAATTTACTTTCTGCAATTTACTTTACAGCATTTATTTAAATTGCCTAGATCATAACTTATATCTGTGACTGCCTAAACTGATTTGAAAACAACATAGTAAGAAGGGACTTATCCGCTGCTCAAAATCTTTTAATCAAAAGAAAAGTTTTTGAAAGTCCACTATAGTCATTCACCCCCCCCCCCCCTCGACTATAGTTTCACCCTTCTCTGGGACCAACAGTTGGCTTAGGTGCGGCCTTCACCTTCTTGGACTTTTTCTGAGCTTTTGCCTTGCCCTTGCTTGAAGTGACCAGCAACACTTGCTTTCCCTTCCCCACAGTGCCCTCAGCAGTTTTCAACATGTTCAATAACTCCGCTAGAGAGCAATCTGTCTTGTTCATGTGATAGTTCATCACGAACTGCGAGAATGAATCAGGTAGAGATTGTAGAATCAAGTCAATACTCAACTCTCGTTCCAACTTGTGGCCCAGCGTCCCAAGCCTCTCTATGTACCCGATCATCTTAAGCACGTGTGACCCCACAGCAGTCACAGATGCCATTTTACAACTAAACAGGGCCTTCGAGACCTCGTACCTCTCAGTGCGAGACTGAGAAGCATAAATTTCCTTCAGGTGGACCATGATAGAGTAGGCGTCCATAGACTCATGCTGTTTCTGCAGTTCAGGTGTCATTGAAGCAAGCATGATACATGTAGCATCAGTGCAGTCAGAACAGTGCTTGTTATACTTCTTGACAGCATCTGCAGCCGAACCCTCAGCGGGCTTTTCCAGTAGGGCCTCGTCCAAGACATAGCCAATTTTTTCGTGCCTCAAAACGATTTTGAGGTTTCTTTCCCAATCGAGAAAATTTGTCTCGTCAAGCTTGTTTTCGATGATAAAATGAAGGTTCAATTTGTTTGACATTTTCTACAACAATAAATAAAGATAGAATAAGTAAAAGCTCATGTATTAAAACCCTAAATCTACACTTAATAACTCTATAAGGTTTTTCTCCCACTAGCCAACTATTCACAGTTGGCTTTCAAGAATTTAATTAATTCTTTAGTGGCTGGGATCCAATCTAGTTACCTTAATCCCAGATGGTGGTCGATCAATCTCGGCAATTTCGAAAGGTAGGTACTCCTACCAGTCGCATCATATGCTACTCCCAGTGGCTGACTAGTCAACTCTTTGACAGTCCGCATCTCTATGTGGTAGTCAACCCCTTGTCTCTAAAGTCAGACGGCCCTGACGGTGGCCAATCACCGAAAGACATTAGTCGAGTCATAACCCGATATTCATGAGATCTCGTGACGATCATATCTCGATAATAACGATATACCCGTGGTAGGTCAACTCCCGACGGTGGTCGATCAGTTGGATCCGAACAAAGGCTCTTCACCGTCATTATAATATCGGGAGACAATTTTGGCTCGATTTTTGGCATGGGAATAATTTTAAATTAATTCACTTAATTAATTTTGGTTTAATTATGGTCTCATCTACTATGTGCATATTACTACGATATCATATAAAGTAAAACATACACAACATTCCGCGCATAAAATAACCGGTATGATCATGGACTTTTCCTAGGTGCGGTTTCGAATACAAACTGACGAAACCGCGGGTCACAAACTAAGGGTATCTACAACCGCCAATAGGATCTTTATTGCTGTACGCCAATGGGTTCTTTATCTCTCCTTGGTCTTCAACTTCTTGCTCCATTCTTGTTACATTATAATTTATCTAATAAATACACCCGCCGCACACGGGGGGGAGCTAACGGAATGGGATAAATGTAAAAAGTAAACTAGGTCACGTTCTTCATAACGGCCTAGGACAATTTTTCAAAAACCAACATAAAGAAAACATTCCCATCTATCCTATTGGTCGAGTCCATGATCAATCGGGGTCCATATAATCACATTATATCTACATATCTAATCCATACAATTTTATCTTATGAAAAAGATTAAATTCTAATTTTAACTACTCATGCATCTTTATTTTATCACGTCAATTAATTAAATAACTTTTAATTAATTATATGACCTAATCGAAAATTAAAATTAACATTTAATTTTAAATCGATTTTAATTTTAATTAAATTTGATCTATTCAAAATAAAATTAAAATTATAAAGTCTCCTATTTGTTTCCTTTCCAAAACTAAATTTAGCTTAGGCCTGCCCACTTTCCAAAATCAAAATTTTGGAAGTGGCCTAGGCCTAGGCCTATACCAAATCAAATATTTGGAAAGGGCCTAGGCCTATTCCAAATCAAATATTTGGAAATGCCAAATTATTTTAGTCTAGGCCTGGCCACTTTCCAAAATCAAAATTTTGGAAGTGGCCTAGGCCTAGGCCTATTCCAAATCAAATATTTGGAAAGGGCCTAGGCCTATTCCAAATCAAATATTTGGAAAGGCCAAATAGTTTTGGTTTAGGCCTGGCCACTTTCCAAAATCAAAATTTTGGAAGTGGCCTAGGCCTAGGCCTTTTACAAATCAAATATTTGAAAAGGGCCTAGGCCTATTCCAAATCAAAATTTGGAAAGGCCAATATGCCATATGGTTTCCCAATGGTCCAAACTATTTGAACCATTGGTTGGCCATATGACACAACTAAACAAACGAGATATCTATGCACAATAAATATCACAAAACGAAAAGGGTCGATCTCCCCCATTGGAAGAGGACAGCCGACAGACGGCAGCCCTAGGGCCACCGCCGCCGCCGCAGAGGGAGGGGGCCGCCGCCAGTCGGCCGAGCCCCCATAAACCCTAATTTTTTTTTGTTTCAACGTTTCGTGATTTAAATCTTGCATCTATTGATTAAATACTACGCATTTAAATTATGCTTATTGCTTAAGCTCGAAATCTATCTCCGATACCACTGTTAGCAAATCACTAGTTTAACGCAGCGGAATTTAAAATTTGATTTCCTTTCCTAGATCGTTCTTCGTTTAACGCAATAAACACGTTAAGTAGTTTGACGGTTATACCTCAGATGATCTATAAGATCGTCGCTTTGACCGCCAACGGAGAGTAGTTCAATGCGCAAGCCGTCCACGCGTCCGCCCTCTATCGCTAATCCACATGAGCCCCTTGCCGAAATCCTCCTTGGATTGCTATCAGAAAAACTCCGGTTGCTAGACCGGACCTTTTCTTCCCTCACAAACTCACTACGGACAGCTCTCTATTTTACACAAGAATTATGAACTCTTGCAATTGTGATGTACAAAAGAGCTTGACACCCACCTCCTATATATAGTGGTTGGGGCGTCCCATATGGTGTGGAGGAGAAGAAAACATTTTCCCAATAAAATAAGGAAAATCAACTAGATTGATTTATCTCTTTAATTATAATTTATTATGCCAATATCTTATATTGATTATAATTATCTTATTACCATAAATCTATTTTTTTTTTCAAAATCAATTAATATCTTATATTAATATTATGGCAATCTTATTAATTAAAGTGAACAATCCAATTGTATCTTACACACTTAAAATTGGCGCCCCATTAGTAAACAAATTGACTTCCGGAATATTCTTTAATTAATATAATTTATATATAATTAATATCTTGTATTTTATTTATTCATAATAAATAAATACCACCATATTAATTTACCACTATAACCTTTATAGTCTAGAGATAAACTTTCCTTATTTGGTCATCAACTATAACCGCATTTTAATCCGACTCGATGTTCATATGTATGTGACCCGATAGGCTTCCGAGTATGTTGGTCGTAGACAGAAAGTGCAATTTACTAAAATGACCTTCACACCTAACGATCACGGGATAGCGTCTAGCAACACACCGTGACCCCCAATTATCGGAAGAGTCAAAAGCAATGAGTACTACCTTTCATGTGAAGCAGTTACCGTGTAACTTACAATCCTATCGCTGTATTAATATCCATACAATCGTATCTCGAGTGTCAATGCATTGACGATCGTATCTTATAATCTCGATATCACGCTCTCTCGGAATAACACATTTACTCCCACTTTGCAAAGATTCTCAAGAGCTAGACATTCCTTATAAGAAGGCCATTTCAGATATTCGATCCCAATCATAGGATACGCGATTCCCGGACGACCAATTATGTATACTCTGCATGCTTCAATATCATACCCAATCACTACCGCATGATCGCCCCGTGGTTAGGAGAAATCTCAATAGTGTCAAAGCATGACAATCCACACCGTGATGCCATGAAGACTCCGGTCAAAAGGATAATTACACAACCGCCACGTAGTGTGACACTTAATGTAAGTGGGTCAGTCTAACGTACGCATTCTCTAATACACGTCCACGTACAGTCCAAGTGTCCCTACACTTCGATAGACGAGATCTATCCCTACCTTCTAAAAGATAGAAGACATCCAATGCGTGCTAGTCTGATTATACTATCAATGTCCCATTTGATAATACATAAGACTAGAGACATTTAAGTACCAACCTTGTTATGGTGATTAGAGATCTCATCAACCATAATCACTATCATTGTTTCTCTATCACAGATTGATACTAGGGATGTTACTATATATATACAACAAATAATATGAAGATAAACAATATATAATAACATAAGTGCTTTTATTAATCATAATAAAGTTATTACATGAACTAAATAGACTGTAAATGACCCGACCCGGTCGGATCCGGTCCAACCCGATTGGGTTTAGGACACCTTTCCAACAGGACCCAAGTTCACTGCAATGGAAGAAGAAGGTTCAGAACCTGCTGATAATCAACAAGTCACTGATCCAGAATGTGTTGAAGTTCTGGAAAGGTTCGATGACTTAAAAGTTTCTGACCCTGCCCCTGCTGAACACCCTACTGGGAACTCTACTGATGCAACAACTGAAGCAGTTCAAGGATCTGATGAACCCCTTGATGCTACAGCAGACCCTACTGAAGATGATGTTCCAGAAAATCAAACTAACCAGAATCCACAATGGTTAAGAGACCACCCTGTTGAACAAATTATTGGCAACATACAGCAAGGTGTGAGGACTAGAAGACAACTAGAAGCAATGTTTACATGCTTTCTATCTCAAATGGAACCAAAAGTTGTTGAAGAAGCAATTTCAGATCCAGATTGGATAATTGCTATGCAAGAAGAGTTAAATGAATTTGAAAGAAATCAAGTTTGGAAACTAGTGGAAAGGCCTAATCATGCAAATATTATTGGCACAAAATGGGTATAGAGAAACAAACTGGATGAATCTAGTACCATTGTGAGGAATAAGGCCAGACTAGTAGCAAAAGGCTATTCTCAAGCAGAAGGAATAGATTTTGATGAGACGTATGCCCCTGTTGCAAGATTGGAAGCTATCAGATTATTTTTGGCACATGCTGCTTATAAAAACTTCAAGGTATATCAGATGGATGTCAAAAGTACATTCTTGAATGGCATTTTGGAAGAGGAGGTGTATGTTCAGCAACCTCCTGGATTTGAAGTTAAAGATCAAGAAGATAAAGTGTATAGACTCAACAAAGCACTTTATGGATTGAAACAAGCACCAAGATCTTGGTATGAGGCTTTATCTCAATTCTTGGTGGATAATGGTTTTACAAAAGGCACCATTGATAAGACACTATTCAGAATCAGTGAAGGAGACAACACCCTGCTGGTCCAAATTTATGTTGATTACATAATCTTTGGTTCTGAAAATGACTTACTTTGTGAAAAGTTTGCAAATCTGATGAAAAGTAAGTTCCAAATAAGTATGATGGGTGAATTGAACTACTTTTTGGGCTTACAAGTCAAACTGTTGAAAGATGGAATCTTCATTCACCAAACCAAGTATACCAAGGAGCTGCTGAAGAAGTTTGGTATGGAAAACAGCACCAAGGTATCAACTCCAATGAGTACAAACATAAGGTTGGATGAAGATAAAGAAGGAAAAGATGTTGATCAGACCTTATATAGAAGGATGATAGGCAGTCTAATGTACCTTACAGCCAGCAGACCTGATATATCCTTTGTTGTAGGTGTTTGTGCAAGATTTCAATCAAAACCTAAAGAAAGTCACTTAGGTGCAGCCAAAAGAGTTCTTAAATATCTTAAAGAGACTTTGGGAGTAGGGATATGGTATTCTAATGATGGAAGTTTCAAAGTTATATCCTACTCAGATTCAGATTATGCTGGATGCAAAATTGACAGAAAGAGCACCACAGGAACCTGTCACTTAATGGGAAATAGAATGGTTTCTTGGTTCAGCAAGAAGCAGAATTCTATATCAACTTCCACTGCTGAAGCAGAGTATATAGCTGCTGGAAGTTGCTGTGCACAAATATTGTGGTTAAGAAAACAGTTAAGGGATTATGGAATTGAAGAAAAGGAAATTCCAATTATGTGTGACAACACAAGTGCAATTGCAATTACTGAAAATCCTGTTTTGCACTCAAGAACCAAGCATATTGATGTAAGACATCATTTTATAAGAGTTCATGTTGAGAAGAAGGATGTGGTGGTTCTTTATATCCCTACTGAAGATCAACTTGCTGATATCTTCACTAAGCCATTGGATAGTGAAAGATTTGCTAAGTTAAGGACAGAACTTGGAATCATTAAAGTTGACTGATCAGCAGTGTACTGGAATTCACCAAGGGGATTAGTCTTTGCTATGTTGGGTGAGCTCACTTAGCAGATTAGTCATTGGTATCAACAATTCCATGTACTTATAGTTGGACAATTGAGCAAATGAGGTTGCCAAGGGGATTGGTCTTTGTCATGTTGGGTGAGTTCACTTGACAGATCAGTCATTGGTATTAAACTTCATTTTGTGTTATCAGTTGGACAATACAAAGGAATTTAAGCACCAGCAGAGTGACTCTATCAGCAGGCTGCTGAGACATTTTTTCAGCAGGCTGCTGACCCAAGTTTGTTCATGACAAGGCTGCTGATGGAACGTTACTCAGTCAAACTTACTAAAGTCAAAAAGAAAATGGCAGGATATTTATTTCCTATTTACAACCGCAGTTAACACGATCCAACGGTTACAAAACATTATGAAGAATACTGGGCCACGTGCCAAGACAGCATTCACTCCAAATTAATCGTGGTTAATGCACAGTACGTGCTCTGACAGTTCCCAACTGTATCTGTCTATATATATGCAGACCTGAATAGAGCCTACTTACAAAATTTCAGATCGATTCTCTTTGTTTTTACACTGTGTGAACACAGATTTACAAGCTATCTTCTTCATCTTTTCTTTTTCATTACGATGGCGCAAAAGGAAGATGTTCAAATTGGAACAAGTCAAAGTGTAAGTGGTTTTGTTGTTGATGCAAACAAAACAGAACTAGCAATCAATATTGGTCGAAGAATAAGAAGATATGAAGGTCTGGAGAATGTTCTTAATATAAGATTGGAAACAATCTCTTATACAAATGTTGTTAGCTTTCGGAGAAATATGACCATAAGAGAAGGAAGAGAGGCATTCACCACAACTGTAAATTCCCAGGAGATTGAAGTGTCCTCAAGTCTACTGAGGGAACCATTTGGTTTTGCAGAAATACTTGATGCTCCTACAAATCCTGAGGAAATGGGATTGTCAAAGCTGGATTTTTGACAAAATCAAGACCAATAATGCCATCAAATCAATTCCAGGCATTAATATGAAACACATTGGTTATGAGTACAATCTACTGAGCAAGATTATTGCAAAGAATATCTTAGGGCTTGTTGGAAGCATGGATACTCTATCAGGACCCAAAATAGAACTGATGATGATTATTTGCAGAAGTATGAAGTTTGATTGGGTTGGATACTTCATACACTACATGAATAAGGTTGCAAAAGAAGAAAAAGAAGGGACAAGGAAATCCAAGGCCTTACCCTTATGATTAATGGTTCAGGCCCTGCTGAATCAATTGGAGATTGCTGATGTTGCACCTGAAAAGATAAACAAATCCAGGTACAAGAAAGAGATTGACTATCATATCCCTGGTCTGGATGATGATGAAGAAGTAGTTGGTGAGGCTGCTGGCAGTGATGATGATGGAGATGATGGTGATGCTGGTGGTGAGCAGGTTAAGAAAGTTGTCAAGCCTGCTGCACCAAAGAAGGTTACTGAGAAGAGAAAGGCTGTTGACACAAGCAAAGTAACAGAGATGTTAAATCCTAAAAAGACAAGGAAGCAAACAGCACAGACTACTGAGTCTGCTGAGGGTCCAACTGAAGTTGAAGTTACTGACCCTGCTGTAGTTGCTAAGAAAACTGTTGCTGAAATTCTGAGAGCGCAATAAAAGGAAGCCAGTAGAAAGAGGAAGTCTACTGAAGTTGAAGATGAACCACTTTCCAAAAGAATGAAAGAGATTGCCAAGAAGAAGAAGTATAGCAAAGGTAAACAATTGAAAATATTGGAAAGTCAGAGAGAACAACAACAAGAAGAAGAAGCAGAAGAACGAGGCTGAGCCCTTAACAATTATCAAGCCTAATGAGGATGTAGAGGTTGTTGTTGAGCAACCTACTGGAGAATCACAGCAGACTACTGAACCTGTGCCTGCTGTAGAAATTATTGAATCCTCTCCAGAAAAGGCTGCTAAGACTACTTAAACTGCACAAGTTGTTGATGAGCAACTTGTAGAAGAGCCACAGCAAGCTACTGAGTCAACACCTGCTGTGGAAGTTGAAAGTTTGGTACAAGACCCTGCAAGTCCTGCAATAGTTCAGGGGGAAGAGCAGTCAGCTGCTAACCCTGCTGATGAGCATATAAGTCAGGGGGAACCAAGTGTTATACAGATGG
The DNA here is from genome assembly GCA_024500145.1 of Gentiana dahurica var. dahurica. Lineage (NCBI taxonomy): Eukaryota > Viridiplantae > Streptophyta > Magnoliopsida > Gentianales > Gentianaceae > Gentiana > Gentiana dahurica. The sequence continues at coordinate 83,645,232 of CM044899.1, read as the reverse complement.
AGGTAGTAGGGACTAACATCCAACCTGAGCAACCTACTGACCTTGAGGCATCTGTGGAAGAAACCTTGAACTTACTTGTTGAGACCTTTGGAGGTCAGCAAGGTACTGGAATAGCTCCTAGAAAGTCTTTTATGCCATTTGAGAGACATGAGAAGAAGAAGAAATAGGAGTTTGTTGATCCTAAACTCCTACTGGTTGCAAATTATTTCCAATGGAAGTTTGGATATTATAAGAGACAAAAGCCAGCTGTAGAACCAATGACAGATTTTGAAGAATGGGCTTTTGAAAGATTGGGAGTGGAGAATTTGCTGGATCTGGTTGATACCACCTTACTGCAATCAAGGCTGATGGATCAGTTTCATGATCAACAGAAAGAAGAGGGTATCAAGTTCAGGGATCCAAGAGGTGATAATGATGACTCTTCATCATCTGATTCTGATGACAATCATCTCTCTGGTCCAGGAGGAACCAGTGAAACTGCTATGTTCACTGAACCAAGAGTAGAGCAGTCTACTGATGCTGGTCATTCCACAGAGGAACAGCAAACTGGACAGATGGATGAGGATGTGGAACATCTCACCATGGATGATATTGAGGCACAAATCAATGAGGGGATAGACATTGGTGCAAACAGAATGGTTGGTGAGATAGATCCCTTATTTGTTGAAGAACCTGCTAAGCATGTTGATGATCAGCAGACTGTGGATTCAAATGATGAGAGGGTTACTGATCATGATGAACCAAGTGTCAGTTCTGAGGATTCTGTTCAATATCAAAACTGGATTGACACTGAAGACACCTTAACCAAAACTGCAAATTATCTGAGAAGAATTGGTGATTTTGGGGAATTTCAACAAGAAAATATGGATATATTCCCTGATCAGGTTATTGTGGCACAAATTGCACAAGAACCAAGGCAAGAAGTTGAGGTACATGTTGCTGAGGATCAAACAGCACCTGCACACAGGTTGGAACAGGAGGTACAGGCTGCTGAGTTACAAACAGCACCTGGACAAAGGTTGGAAAAAACTTTGGGTTTGGAGGAAACCCCTGCTGTTGTTGAAGAGGCTGCTGTAGAGGAGCCTGCTGGAAAGAAGACCATTGTAGGTAAAGATGGTCAGCAGACTGTTGATACTGATGAAAATGAACAGCTGCTGAACTATGATTATAGTGATGAGGAATTCCAAATGCCTGAAGAAGAAAACGTTGATATTAAACCCCCACAGGCATTTGTACCTATCTTTGAAGAACCAGCTCTTGATCCTATTCTAGAGGAATATCAAGGACCTAACCCTGCTGGACTGGATATGAGTTGGGCAATGGTTATGAGCAGCCAGAGGCCACAATATAATGTAGAAGAGCCTGCTGATGGAGCTACTGGAGGAATGGCTGGTGGGGTACCAGCACATATCATGGAAGAGTTTAGGACAGTTAGAAATGACATTGCAAATCTAAGAACTCAACTTGACAGATAAGAGCATAGATTTGAAGATCTGATAAATTTGGTGAAGAATAGAGGGAGGACTACAGAAATAGTTGCCTCTAATATTACCTCCAATCAGTATGCTCTTGCTGATCTTACCCTAGAAGTGAGAGGAATCAAGCAAGGAAATTCTCTGAAGGACAAGTTTTTGAAAGACCAATTCACTTCCATCCATCAAAAACTTGATAAATTTGCTGAAACACCTAAGCCTGCTGAAGCTGCTGGAACATCTCAACCTGCTGGATTGGATACTAAGCTTACTGAGAGGATCAATCTCCTGGAGCAGACTTTGCAAGCAAGGATTACTGCAGTTGGTACAAGAACTGAAATTATGGAGGGACAACTGAGTAATCTGGTTATCACACAGGAGAGTGTTCATGGCCTGCTGTCCCGGTTTGTTGATGATGTCACTAAGGGGGAAGAGGGCCAAACAGCAGTAGCAAAAGAGGATGCCAGAATTTTTCACAAGAAAAAATGGGAGGCTGATACTAATGCATTTAGGGAACCTGCACCTGGCAGAGTTCAACTTACTGATGATCTCCTCAAACAATACAAGAATGAGTCCCGCAACAGAAGGAAACCTTATCATGACAAGGGATTTCATGAAGGTCTAAATTCATTCTTGAGCCTAAAGTTTTTGGATGCAAGGGTTAAAGCCTTAAGGGCCAATTATAGAGGTGGAAGAAGTGGTAGAGGTGAAAGGAGTTTGCCTATCACAAAAGCAAATGACTCACTTGATGAATTCAAAGAACTATACATGAAGTTAGGATTCAGAGTAAATCAAATCAATCTGATTCTACCTGAAGCATGGAAGTGGTGGAAAGAAGTGAATTCTTACATTGACTTCACTTTGATTGAAAATGAATGGATGGTTGACATGATTGAAGAAATTAGAGCCTACCAAGAGCAAGTGGAGAAGGCTAGACAAGAAAGAGAAAGAAGGCAGTAGATCAGCATACTTAATCTATTTTATCTTTGTTGTATCTAGACTGTAATATCTTGAACAAATGATTTTAATGAGATATGATTGAAATTTGTTCTATTTTTGTTTTAATCTTTTTGCTTTGCTGTTAGGTGAGGGTAGTGGCATCATCACCAAAAAGGGGGAAATTGTTGGACTTATTTTTAAGTTTTAGTGATGAGTGCCAGACTAATTGTTATAGAGCAAAGGCAAAAAGAGGTATAGATCAAATGTATAAGTTTATTAGAGTTTGATCTTTGTATAGGTATGATCAAACAAGCACTGTAAAGGTCAGCTGACTTATATCAGCAGACTAGTCTAGGTCAGTAGGGTAGTTAGGTCAGTAGACTTATCAGGAACCTGCTGAAGACTGAAGGCTGAGGGGTCAAACTCAGTTAATGAAGACTAAGGGATCAAACTTAGTAATTAAAGTCAAGGATATGGAATCAGAATTTAGGGAAGTCTGTGATGACTTAAACTGATTACATATACCTTGTGTACAAGATCTAAGTTCCTTAAGTTGGATGGAGATTGGAACTTAGTTATATGCAAAAAGGTGCAATCTAACTTCATAAATAAAAGTTAGATAAAAGACAGTTAGCAAAATATGGATCAGCTGAATGATAAGTATATCAGCAGACTTATTATATCAGGAACCTGCTGATACACATACATCGAATTATTCAAAGGTTACATTGGAAGAAAACATGGATAAGGACAGCTAACAACCTCGACTTTAACAGACAAATCAATGGTTGAGATTAAAGGGACATTGGATAATTCAGGACATTATCCAATGGCTGCAAGTCAAAGGATGGACAGGCTGCATTCTGTCAAAAAGCAGTCTGACTGTGTCAGTACTATGAACAGTGACAGAAAGCAAGTCAAATGAGACAAAATCTGGAACGGCTATATTTGAATTTTAAATACAAGTCACAAGGACTCCTACCTATAATTAGAGGACTCCTAATTCAGATTCAAGTGATGAACATTAAGAGAAAAATCCTGAGCTTCGATTTCTGATCAAGAAAAACACCCTGCTGAACCTAATGAGTTTAAGGCTACTGATCCAGAGAAAATCTTCAAGTGCAATCTGTATTCAAGCTACATCAAGTTTACACACTTGAAGACTGCAAGCTGCTGATCATATCATCCTAATCAAGCTGCTGCAACTGGATAATTTAATTGATTCAAACTTTCTTTTACAAGAAATCTGTTGAAGACAGTGAAGCACATCTGTGTGAAAGACTGTTGTTTGTGGTGGAGCTGGTGAAGAGGCAATCCTACCCTTCAAGGACCAGTGGAAGACTTTGGAGCAGCAATCATACCTGTTCCTGGCTTTCAGTTTGTGAAGACATAGCTATTGGTGAAGGACAAACACCTTAGGGATTTTTGTAACAGCTACATCAAAGATCTCTAGTGAATTACCTCCAACATCACAGGAGAAGAGTGGACGTACAGGATTACACCACCTGGAACCACTATAAAAACTGCCTACTCACTTTCTGCATTTATATTCTGCATTTAGTTTATCAAGCACATCACCCTACTGAATCTAGCAACTGAACTCACACACATACACTACTAAGTATCCAATACTTAGTATCATATTTAACAACAAGTTTTAAGGCTTAATTTTTGATATTATTCCGCTGCACAAATTCAGCAGACTCACCAGTCAGCAGACTACTGAGTGTCAGCAGACTACTGAGGTACGTATCAGTAGGCTGCTAAAGATGCTGAGTTTGTTAAATCCAAAAAGTTTTAAGTGTTAAGTTTATTCACCCCCACCCCCTCTAAACTTAACCAAAGCCTTTTGAAGGGACCAACAGTGGGAACTCGCAATTGTTTTTATAGGAAAGAAGAATGCACGTGTGTGTGAAACTACCATTATTAAAAAGAGTATTTTGATAAAGTACCAGGTTAAAAGTTTCAAATTTTCTGGTGCTAAAACAACATTGATCATTATGCAACGATAACTCATGTGTTAAAATTCAACACATAATGCCAGCGTCAATATCTTTGCCTGTTGAAAATAAATTGATTGAAAGACACATGTTTAAATGCACCAAAAATAGCACTCATACAGACGGCGATATAGGAATAACGGTTCAATGCGGCACACGTTTTCTTTGATGGAACGACACAGGAAAAAAAAACGAGCAGGGGTGAGGGCTCCACTGTGTAAAAATGTGCAGACTTTTGAATATGACATTAGCTTCATCTTTAGGTGAAAAACACACTATAATAGTGATTACTTTAGCTGATGACATTGTATAATCTAATTTGCTGCATTAAGTGCAGCCTGTGTTGATCACATGAACAGTACGAAATGAGAAGCGAAATCGATTCCCAAAAAAATATCCATTCTTGATCACATAACTATAGAAATATATAAGTGGCATCCGAAATCGATTCCCGAAAATATCAACTTTCTCCGATAAACGACTTTGATTTAAAAAAACTTATCCCACTGTGGCCAAGTGTTGAAAAATACTAATCAACATGAAGGACTACTATAAAACCGACAACGCTAACGAAAGTAATTGAAAATCACACAAGCAACAAAAAAATCAGGAGAAAGGAACTCACCTTGCTAGTTATAGTCTTTGCCTGAGAATGCCTATTCCTGCTCTCTCTCTCACTCTCTCCTTCTTTGCACGATTGATCCTAGAGTCTAACCACAAGACCCCTATTTATACTACTCCCAGGGGACACACAATTAATCAAAATCCCTAAATCATTCCCTATAATTGCCAGGAAATAATTCCACACATGAGCGTACCTTTAGAAAAGAAATAAATGCATTGACTTGACCTAGAGGATATCATGCCATTGTATTTACTCTCTAATGATTCTGCCATTTTATTCCACGATTCCTTCCCCATAACACCTCCAAAACTACTAATTTGGCTGAATTATTTTTACAACACATATTCTAGTAGAATACTAATAACCATAATGATAATAATAACAATACTAATAGTCATCCGTTTGAATTATACTCTTGAATCATACGTTTGAATTTCCACAATGTTAATCGGTATCATTACCAGTTTAATTTTAATATATATGTGTGTTGTTTTATTGAGCGGTAACGACCCGAAATTTATGGGGTGTTACAGATCCCTCCCCCTTAAAAGAATTTCGTCCGCAAAATTCATACCTTTAAAGAGGTGTGGGTACTGTCGTCGTAGGTCCTCTTCCAGCTCCCATGTGGCTTCCCCAACACCGCGATGCATCCAAAGGACTCGTACCATTTGTATTTCCATCCTGCGTAGTTTCCTGACTTGTCTATCCAGGATCTTGAGGGGAGTTTCAACATAAGCGAGTTTACTATCGAGATTTGGCGGGATGTTTTCTTCCGAGAATACGTGATCAGAGGATGGTATATACCTCCTTAGCTGAGAGACATGGAATACGTTATATAGCCCGGATAGTGATGTTGGTAGAAGCACTTGACATGCCGCGGCACCCATGCGTTTAGTAATTTCATAGGGTCCTAAGCATCTTGGACTTAATTTTCCTTTCTTAGGGAGTCGAGAGATTCCATGGTGTGGACTTACTTTAAGGAACACCTTCTCCCCAGCCTTAAATTCCAGCTCCCTACGGCGGTTATCCGCATAACTCTTCTGGCGACTTTGGGCAGCCTTGAGGTTCTTACGTATGGGCGCACCTTTTTGACCGCCTCTTCGACCTCGACAAGAAGTTCCTCCGGTAATATCTTGTGTTCCCCAACTTCCTCCCAAAATAGCGGAGACCTGCATCGCCGCCCATATAAGGCCTCATAAGGCGTCATACCAATGGATGAGTGGTGACTATTGTTATAAGCGAACTTTGCATAAGCTAGACAGTCAATCCATTTTTCACCAAAGTCCAATACACATGCCTGCAACATATCCTCTAAAGTTTGTATTGTTCGTTCTGACTGCCCATCCATTTGTGGATGGTGTGACGTACTAAGATCAAGCTTTGTCCCCATTGCTTTTTGGAATTTGGGCCAGAATTTGGACGTGAACCTTGGGTCTCTATCTGAGACTATTGTTGCAGGCACACCATGTAGCCTAACAATCTCTTCGACATAAAGTGTAGCAAGCTTTTGCAATTAGTCTTTAATGCTGATAGGCAAAAAGTGAGCAGTTTTGGTAAGCCGGTCAATGATCACCCATACTGTGTCCTTTCCATTTTGAGACCTTGGAAGTCCTGTGACGAAGTCCATTGTAATGTGCTCACATTTCTACTCCGGAATGGGCAATGGTTGCAATTTTCCCCCAGGTTTCCTATGCTCAGCTTTTATCTTTTGGCAGCTCAAGCAGGATGAAACAACCTGGGCAATATCTTTCTGCATGCCCGGCCACAAGAATTGTCGTTTCAAGTCATGATTCATTTTGGTTTCTCCTGGGTGTATGGTGTACTTGGATCGGTGCGCTTCTTCTAGGATTTTGCGCTTAAGGTCATTTTTATCTGGTACGCAAATTCTACCATGAAATTTCAACAACCCTGTACGACTCAACACAAAATCTAATGCTTTCTCAGTGCCAACCTGAGATTTAATGCGTTGCAAGTTTTCATCATTACTTTGTTCCCGAAGAATTTCATTCATCAATTCTGATTCTATCCTCAAATTCGCAATGATTACCCTATCAGTGGTTTTCTCCATTTTCCATCCGCTTACCTCTTCTAGCATCTCCCATTCTTGTATCTCCAAAGATGCAATCATAATATTCTGCTCAAAGCATCAGCAACCACATTGGCCTTCCCAGGGTGGTAGTTGATCGGGCACTTAAACTCTTCTAGAAACTCCATCCATCTTCTTTGTCTCATATTTTACTCTTTCTGAGAGAAAGGTATCTAAGGCTCTTATGATCAGTAAAGATCTAGAATTCTTCCCCATACAAGTAATGTCTCCATCTTTTAAGCGCGAAGACTATTTCCGCTAACTCCATATCATGGGTAGGATAATTCTGCTCATGTTGCTTCAACTTTCTTGAGGTATACGCAACAACTCTATCCTTCTGCAAAAGCACTGCCCCAAGACCCTCCTTCGAGGCATCAGTATAAAGTGTATAAGGTTGTCCAGGTTCGGGCAACACTAATATCGGTGCTGAAGTTAGACGTTTCTTTAGTTCTTGAAAGCTCTCCTCACATCTCGTGTCCCATGCATATGGCACATTCTTTTGTAAGAGTCGAGTCATTGGCCCAGCTATCTTAGAAAATTCCTGAATGAAACGACGATAATATCCTGCCATGCCTAGAAAACTCCTAATCTCCGTGATTGATTTTGGAGCACTCCAGTTGCTAACCGCCTCTACCTTTGATGGGTCTACCTCTACCCCCTCTTTCGAGATTACATGACACAAGAAAGCCACTTTCTCCAACCAAAATTCACACAGTTTAAACTTGGCGTACAACTTGTTTTCCCTTAGGACTTGTAGCACTAATTTTAAATGCTCACCATGTTCCTCTTTGGTTTTGGAGAACACCAAGATGTCATCAATAAATATTACCACAAATTTATCCACATAAGACTGAAAAACGCGATGCATGAGGTCCATGAATACAGTAGGGGCGTTGGTTAGTCCAAAAGGCATCACCACGAACTCAAAATTTCCATACCTTGTGTTAAATGCCGTCTTAGGTATGTATTCATCTTTAATCCTCACTTGGTAATATCCTTGCCGTAGGTCCATCTTGGAGTACCAACCACACCCTTGTAATTGATCAAAGAGCTCATCAATGAAAGGTAATGGGTATTTATTCTTCACTGTCACATTGTTCAGTCCCCTATAATCAATGCACAGTCTCATACTTCCATCCTTCTTTTTAACAAAGAGGATAGGAGCGCCCCATAGAGAGGAACTTGGTCGAATAAATCCCATTTCCAATAATTCCTCAAGTTGCTCTTTTAGCTCCTTAAGTTCCTAGGGCGACATTCTATACGGGGTCTTAGATATAGGCCCTGTTCCGGGCACTAAGTCAATGGTAAAATCCACTTCCCGTTTTGGTGGTAGTGAGGGTTACTTTTCCGGGAAAACATCTTCAAAGTCCTTCACTACTTCTACCTCATTGATGCTTGGGGTCTCTTCTGGTGTAGTAGTCAAATATGCAATATAACCTTGGCAACTATGTTATAACATTTTTCTCGCCTTGATTCCCGCAATCAGGTGTACTTCTTTTCGGCGTTTAACCCCAAAAAATATTACTTCCTTCTACCCAGGCTCACAGAATCGTACCAATTTTCTAGAATGATGTGAGCATAGTTTTTCGAGAGCCAATCCATTCCTAGAATGATGTCATACCCTTTCATGGGGAGTGGTATCAAGTCCACGTTCATACTTCGACCACCTATAGTTACTATACAATTTTTATGAATTGCATCGGTTTTTACCTTGGCGCCTGTAGGCGTATTAACTACTACCGTATATGGAAGTTCTTCCTCAACATGGTTCAACTTAGATGCAAAATTTGTAGCTACAAATGAATTGGAGGCACCTGAGTCAATCAAAACTTTAGCTATGAGATCGAGAATAGTGATCATACCTTCCACTACATTTGCATCATCATCTCTTCCTGGGCCATGGCAAAAACTTTAGTGTTCATCTGATACTTCTTCTTTCCATTGTCTGGCTTGACTGTTGGCTATGTCGTCACATTTGGGGTTGGACCAGCGGTTTGAGCCATGTGATTTGTCTTAGCTGCACAATCTCGGGCCATGTGATCCTTGCTTCTAAAGAACAAGCATAGGCCCAACTTCCTCCTACATTGACCCTCTGTGTGACCCGGTCTCCCACAGAAGGAGCAAACCATTCCTGGGGGTGTAGGTGCCACCACGGGAGTAGCCTTTGGTGGTGGGGTAGGCGCCACCATCCTTGGCCTCTTCCTATTGGTGAATTGTGATGACCGTTCTTCCAAAGTACTTGCCCGCTTGGCTTGAGCAGCTTGGCGAGCATTGATCTCGTTCCTCCTCTTTATCTCAATTCTTGTAGATGCTTCAACAGCTGCCTTCTAGGTGATAGGGGGTACACTAGCCATGGCTGTCTGGAGCTCATGTCTCAACCCATTCAAAAACTTGTTGGTCCTGTGTTCCTCGGTGTTAACTAGTCGCTGACAATACTTTGCAAGTTTGGTGAATTTAGCTTCATATTGGGTCACTGTCAAGGTGCCTTGTTTTAGAGTCATAAACTCTTCTTCCCTCTGGTTCCTCACCCAGTTGGGAATGAATCGATTATAAAATTCTTGGGTGAAAACATTCCAAGTGAGTGGCTGATTTTGTCTCTCCCATTCCCTTCTGAGGCCTTGCCACCAGTCTCTAGCATCATCTCTGAATCTTAAAGCTGCAAAAGTCACCTTTTGTCTGTCGGCATAACCAAGTGCGGCAAAAATATCCTCCATCATCTCCAACCATCTTTCTGCCTGGTCAGGGACTCCGAAAAATTCTGGAGGTCCGAATTTCAAAAAGCGTTCAAGTTGCCGGTCATCTTCTTGGTTGATCTGGCCTTGCCCATTACCCATTGGCATGTTGGGCGGGTTTCGCCCAACATTGTTCTGATTGGCTAACATTGCAATGGTAGCACTTAATTTGCCCAAGAATAGCGACTAAGGCGGGATCAACTCCTTGCACGTTGACTTGGGGTTGTTCGACATTTTCTTGCAAGGGGTTACCGTTTTCTTCAACCCCTTGTCCTTTGCCTCCTGGTGGCAGGTTTTCATTCTGGTTACCCCTTCCTCTAGAGCTTTCCCCTTGGTGTAAGGTGAGGTAGTTGACTCGTGGTCCACGTGCCATCTGCAATACGATTTTTTTATTATTAAAAAAACCTCCGTTCAACACTATAAGTAACGACTTAATCATGATCAGCACACTGACAATTTAAGGAATTTTACAACTAATGTAATTCTTGAACGTCCTGTCAACTTTAGTTATCAACAGGGTTTGGGAACAAAAAGATAGATTAATCACTTTGGCAATCCAACATATGCATATTTCATTTTATTATATAAATATTCCCGTTAACATATTATACATACATTTTCTTTTTTTCAACGCCATCGTCCATTACAAACGAAGAAAGAAAAGGCACAAACAAAACATTCCAACATATCAACTGTCGCTTATTTGCAAATATTATTTAATGCTTCCAAATCAAATCCTTTGTTGCTACTACGGGTACATCGCCTCGATCTTCCTCCTCGTGTCGAAAAGAGCAACCTTTAGCTCCCTTATCTCCTCCCGTAGGGCTAGGGACTCCCTCCAATCTCTCCTCTCATAGCCCTCAGCCCGCTCGTATAGTCGACCTCTTATTGTCCCTGGGTAGCGACCGTAGACCACCTCCAGGGGTGTTACCTCATGGATCACGGGTGGATCCTCCATCATGACCTCTGGCTGTTGCACATTGGGAGCGTCCTCTTGATTTGGGTTGCCATTCCCATATGCGTCCTCATCCATCTCCGGGTCCTCTTCTTCCTCGGGGTCCTCTTCCTCCTCGGCGTCGTCCTCCACTACAACAACCACCAGTTCTTTGTTGATTTCCTCATGACGTCCATGGCCACCATTGGGAAACCCGGTAGGTGGGTTACTACCTTCTCCATGATCATTAGTACATGTACCATCTTTCTTAATTGGTCCATAAAGGTTAGGAGGAAAGGTCCTAACCGCGAACGGCCTCATCTTAGGTTTACCGTGGCCATAGTACACACCGTTATTCTGTGATGACGCCATGACCTACATAATAAAGTTTTAAAGTACAACACAGGATCGTTATTTATAAATGTATACACATAAGTACTGACACAATTTTTACTCAGTTTACGCATGCATAACAAAAATACTTTCAAACAAGTTGATCCTAAGTCCCCTCGCCTAAGATTGAGTCCTTATTGTGCCATTTCCAAACCTTGCTCGATACCACCTGTAATAGACCGCTTCCCGACCCCTAGGCCCCACTGGGATCTTCCGCTTCCCGACCCCCTAGGCCCCACTGGGATCTCGTTAAGGAAGGGTCGGCGACCCTTCCTTAACGAGATCCCAGTGGGGCCTAGGGGGTCGGGAAGCGGTCTATTACAACAAAGATATAGCTGCTTGTGGAAAAGATGTTGCAAGTGGTTATGGCGTTCAACCCAACAATGTTGTCTTAATTGAGGTGATCTCAATCAATTTTGCTTAAAAATGGATCTCTCAGGATAATCATTTGGGAGATGGGCTTAAATTTGTTGATGTTTTAGTAGTGAATGCATGAAATATAATTGTTTCGGAAGTAGCCACTATTTTTTAATGTGTTTCGATCAAATTTGTAATATAATGTTATCACTAGAAGGTACCTCATCAATGACCGCCGCTTGATTGGCTTGATTATGAATTTGTTAATGTTTCCTTTATAAAATGAATTCTTCTGAAAGTTGTTTTTTCATTAAAACTTATGTTATCCAATATATATTTATTGTTAATATTATGTATCAGGCTTGCACGGCATGTGTATTACAACTAGTAACATAAACAAAAACTGACGTAGATGAAGAAGAATCTAACCAAAATATACTGATGTAGATGAAGAAGAATCTAACCAATATATATATATATATATATATATATATATATATATATATATATATCCTGCGTATGATCGAATTTAGCTGGGTTTCTTCTGAAATTTTATAGTATCAAGTGGCACTGAAAGTCAAGAGAACAAATTTAAAATAGTTGATAGTGGGTGGAGGAAATAATCGAAATGGCAGCATATTCAAATGTAACGAGGCACTTTCCTCTCTATAAGAAGAATCAAAGCAAATAACAATAAGCAGCTCCGCTTCAATTCCACTTGGTGTTCACCATGCCAGAATCGCAAGAGGTTCATCCTCCTTTTCCGTGTTTTTTTCTTTAATTTTACCGTCTCAAACACTGCATTTTTTTGTTTTACGAGATCAGTGTTTAATGTGTAATGCGTTAAAATTTCTCATTTCATTGAATTTTGCAGATTTTGGTCCAAGAAAAGTCATCTACAAGAATTTGGATTTTGAACAGGCCAAAGCAGCTGAATTCACTTACTTACGAAATGGTATCCATTTACGAATTAAGAACAGAGCAAAATTTGAATTTTCTAAGTTTAGTTTTTACTCTACCATTGTTACTCAAATGTGTTAACTCTTTTTTCCTTTTTTTATATGTCTTAGTTTTGTCAGCTAACGGATCTATTTCTTGCGTATGAGAAGGATCCCGGAGTGAAATTATTGATCATAAAGGTATGTTTTTTTGATGGGGACCGACCTTTATTTGCACCATACCGATTCTATCGATGCACCACAATACCTGTGCAGACCACAGTAGAATCGATCTTGTGAAACTTGGTTTTTGAACCAAAAAAGTTTTTTGCACATATCCTATGACTTTAAGTTATGTTTGTTGATATAATTTTAGGTCTTTGATGGTTTAATTTCATTTTGGAGAATTCGATGTCATCTTTATTTTATCAAGGATGGATTGATGTAGACAAGATTTTCCTGTTGGGCACCTTTAGTAACCATGGTTCAAAGTCTCGGTCGAGTCGTCTCCGACTCGTCCGTATCGTCTCCGACTTGATCCATACCGGTACAAAGTTACAGATCCATCTCGTGATTGATTTGAATATGATTCATATCGGTAAAAATCGATCGATTTTCACCGGTATAATGCATCGAGTCCATAAATCGGCCTATATTGGCCGAGTTTTCACCAATTCATACCGATTTGAAATCCAAGGGCCGATACCAGCGGTTGAAGAGGAAAACCTAGACTTTGCATATTGCAATATGTAAGTCGTCATTAAGACTTAATTACACTCGTTATCACAAATACATATTATATCATTTAATAATAATGACAATATCATATAGTAATTGATATAAGAATGTAAGATAAGGATGACATAATTTAAATTATATAATACTAAGTATGATGACATACATTTTCTTTTAAACAATCAAACATGTCACAGTAACAATGTTTAGATGAATGTTATTTAATTTATGTTTAAACTATGTTATCGCGGAATTATTAAAAAAAACATAATTTGGTTTTTAAAAAGTCATTTGATTTTTTTTTGAAGACTCTATGTAATGATTATGTATTAGTGTATTTATTCTCGATTTTATATGTATTTTAGGATTTGATTTAAAATCTATGTGTATCATGTCTTATTTGTAAATTATGATACGACAGCACGTATGTTGTTGTATTTATTTAAATAAAGTGATATGGTTGATTGTTTTTGAACATTTTGATGTTGTTTTTCTGTTGGTCCTTTGAAAGGCTAACACAAGTTTAGAGGGGGGGGGGAGGGGGGAGAGTGAATAAACTTGTCACCAAAAACTAGATTTAAAACGATTAAGGTTCAGTTTTAACTTGTGTGGAGTTGAGTGACTAAGCTGAGTCTAAGTCAAAACTGACTTATAACAAAACCGAGTCAACCGGCAGCGGATTTAAGTTTTAGCCTTTATTTGGATCTTGTTGATTCTATAAGAAAAAGCTGAGTATGCAAAACTGAATTCTGGTGAATGTCGGTTTGTTAACCGTGAGTGAGTATAACAATCGGTTTCAGTATGCTGTATAAACAATAATACATGCTAAATAAGTAAATGACTGAATGTAATGCGTAAAGTAAATAGAGCAAGATTTATAGTGGTTCCAGGTGGTGTAATCATTTACGTCCACTCTTCCCCTGTGATGTAGGAGGAAAATTCTACTAGAACTTTCTGAGGTAAGTTGTTACAAAAAGTCCTAATCGATAGTCCTTGACTAATCCATATCTTCACTATCTAATGAATCAAAGAACAGGCCGGATTGCTTCTCTCCAACTGCTTGAGCCACTAGTCCTTAGAGGGTTGTGTTGCCTCTTCACCAGCTACCACCACAAACACAGTCTACCCGACTGCAAATGACAACTGTCATTGGCAAATCCTTGACCGGATTGCTTCACAGTCTAAACCTTTGATTAAGAATCAAAGTTGGGCTGAGAATCAATAATTTGATTCTTGCTTGTGGTTCTTCTAAGTGTCAAATTCTGGATTTGATCTTTGTAGCTTGAACAATTGAAGAAATCTAGATATGATCTTGTTGAGCGCAGATATTGATAGCAATTCGGATGAATTAGACTTGAGCACAATAACGCTTGTAATCTTGCTAATTCATGTTTTCGGTGTTTGATCCTTGATGCCAAGTCCTCTATTTATAGTGTGAGGTCCAACGTTCATCTTGCTTGAATTTGAATTCTATCAAAGTCTATATTTTCAGCTGTCATGTGTCGGTGACCATTCCGACATGTCATTCCTTCATCCAATAGAGTTCTTTGATTTGTAACGTTCGAATGTACTTTCGGTTTATGGGATGGCTGACTATAAAATTGAGTATCCTGATCGGTTTTATCTTGAGTGGCGATTATCGGTTTTGTTAACTGACTTAGAGTGTTAACCGAGTTTTACTCTTCTTCAAAACTTAGTACTCTATTTATCTGATTTTATATGACTGAATCAGATTACACCATTCCTTATATAAATTCTCTAAGATATCACTGTCCTTATGTATCTTAGTTCTTCATACAAGATCCATAAAGTCAAATCAGGAAATCACAGATTTACCTGAATTCTAACTTTATAGTCTTGGCTTAAATCTTCATAACCGAGTCTGAACCCTCGGTTCTTCAATCTTTTACAACTAAGTCTGTATCCCTCGGTTCTTCATATCCTGAGTTTGTTCCTCGGTTCTTCATTTAGATAAGTCAACCGAGTGTGTGTCCCTCAGCGAACTTACCTTCTTCATTTTCGAGTAAGACTTGAGTTTTAGTTGTACATCTTCAGTTTTATGTCATGTAATAGTTTTCTAGATGATTTCCAGTTTTCATTTTTACGACACTTCTATCTATTACAGTGCTTGTCGGATATAACCTATACAATTATCAGACTCTAGTAAATCATATACATTCGATTCTAGATATCTTTTAGCATTTCACTATAACAGCTAGTTTGAGCACTTCATCAATGGGGTATAAGCAAACAAGTAACTAAATA
This sequence comes from Gentiana dahurica var. dahurica, assembly GCA_024500145.1. Classification (NCBI taxonomy): domain Eukaryota; kingdom Viridiplantae; phylum Streptophyta; class Magnoliopsida; order Gentianales; family Gentianaceae; genus Gentiana; species Gentiana dahurica. Next base: position 83,629,756 of record CM044899.1, on the reverse strand, counting down.
AGATGAATTATCATCAAAATTAAAATTTTATTTCCAACAGTTTCGATAGTTATATTTTTTTTGGATTTTTGAGATTTTTCCAACAAGTTTTAAGCATTTTATTTAGAAGAAAACTCGTCTCGCCCGAAACGATACCGATACGCGATGATCAAGGTGCCTCAGTAGTCTCCGAGTCGGCGACCGCGACCGCGACTTTGAACCATGTTTGTAACACCACACAACATCTACTGGGGCACAACATCGGGGTGTGTGGCTCAATTTTCTTGATGTCGATTGTCACATACGACCTCCAAATGTCGAACCTCATGTGTAAGGTTGAACTTTCCAGAGGTCAATTGTCACATTCGACCTTTGGAAAGCCGAACCTTAGTTATGAGGTTCGACTTTCCAGAGGCCGATCGAACCTCATTGTGGTGCCTCAAAAGTAAGTTTAGCATTGTGACAGTAAATACACCCTTTCCCATTTCCTTTTTTGGGAGAGTATTACTTTCTTGTTTTGGGCAAAACACCCATTTCTTGTTTGTGAGCCAAAGTACGGGTTTGTCGTTGTTCTTAGAACAAAGGACATCTATGTGTGTCTTTTAGGCGTATGTTATGATCCTAATTGTTGTGGGAGAAAGCGGTCGATCTTTTTGTTGTTTCACGTGTTGCTTTCCGCTTTGTAAATGCTCTTGTCCAATGGTAACACCTTTTTTTCACTATGATAGGGGAATGGTAAAGCCTTTTGTGCTTTGGTGGTGATGCTGTAATTGTAGTTCGTGATTGCAGCGAAAGTGAGTTCTTTTCATCTCTCCTCACAATTTTTAGAATGGAATAAGACATGTAATCCCCTATTAGATATATATACCATCTATGTATATATAACGCCGTTAACTCCATTTTGTACTGTTATGACGGATGGAGATACCTTCAAATGCAAGAAATTGAAACAGATGCATTCAAACGCAAAAATCAAAGGAGATAACAGAAAAACAAGAAGAACACAGATTTAACGTGGAAAACCCCTCTCAAAGTGAGAGAGATAAAAAAACACGGGCAGAAAAGAGATCTTTATTATTATGCACTGAGTTACTGATTTCACACACACAGACAATGCGACAACAACTGTATTTGTAGGCACAAATCCCTAAACCCTAGCCGCAAGGAATCTTTATCCGATACACCATAAATACCCCTACACGTGTCCTCCTTTTAATGACACTGTATAGCCATCACATAACAGAATTAACAGATGTGGGACCCTACTGTATTCAGTACTCGGCGGCCTTCACCCTGCTGACAGAAGCCTCGATAGACTCCACCCTACTGATTCATAGAATTGAATACACTTCTCATCTGTCCATCACACAGCTGAGTCTTCGGATTGGTTCCACCAGATATAGAGTTTAAGTCACTTTACTGACAAATCTCCACCTGGACTTCAACTCTCATCAAAGTCAAACAGATTGTATAACCAGATGTACTTGTACCAGATGCATTCGTCAATGCCAGATGTACTTGTTCCAGACTATCTCCACAGCATCCAATCCACTGATCTGCCCTCAGTAGAGTTTCCAGAAATAGATTATAAGCTCTGAATATTCAGTAAGTCCAGGCAAAGCTGAAACTTACTCTGCTGAACTGGTTTAGTGAACATATCAGCAGGATTCTCCTTTGTGCTAATCTTCTTCACCACAACCCTCTTCTCATTTCTCAGAAAATGATACCTAACATCAATATGCTTGGTTCTCTCATGATGAACCTTATCCTTGGCTAAACATATTGCACTTAGGCTGTCACAATATATCTCAGCCTGATCCTGATGCAACCCTAAATCACTGACCAGCCCCTTCAACCAGATACCCTCCTTAGCTGCTTCAGTAAGAGCCATGTATTCTGCTTCAGTAGTTGATAAGGCTACTGTAGCCTGAAGAGTATCTTTCTAGCTGACCACTGCATTTCCCAATGTAAACACATAACCAGTCATTGATTTTCTACTGTCAACATCACCTGCATAATCAGCATCACAGTAACCTGTGACCAGACCAGTACCACCTCCATAAATGAGACCAACAATTGTTGTACCACTCAGGTACCTGAATATCCTTTTAACAGCTTTCCAGTGTTCCTTTCCAGGTTGAGCCATAAACCTGCTGACAACACCGACTGGCTGAGCTAGATCAGGCCTAGTGCATACCATGGCATACATCAGACTGCCAACTGCACTAGCATAGGGAACTTTTGACATATACTCCTTCTCTTCAGCTGACTGTGAAGCATAAACAGACAAATGAATATTTGATGCCATAGGAATATCTATTGGTTTTGCAGCAGACATCCCAAACTTGTCCAATATATTCTGCATATAACCCTGCTGAGATAAGAACAATTTCTTCTGACTTCTATCTCTCCGGATCTCCATCCTCAAGATTTTCTTGGCTGCACCCAAATCCTTCTTTTCAAATTCAGCACTAAGAAGGTTCTTGATTTTGAACATCAGACTTCCTTGCGGCAGCAATCAACATGTCATCCAGATACAGAACAAGATAGATACGTGATCCATCTTTCAGCAGACTGTGGTATACACAACAGTCATAAGGACTTATGTTGTAACCCTTTTGAAGCATAAAACTGTCAAACCTTTTATACCACTTCCTTGGAGCTTGCTTCAAACCATACAATGATTTCTTGAGCTTGCAAACATAAATTTCCTTGCCAGGAACTTGAAACCCTCAGTCTGTGTCATGTATATCTCCTTATCCACCTCACCATGTAGAAAAGCGGTTTTCACATCAAATTGCTCAAGTTCCAGATCTTGCTGTGCCACCATTGCTAGTAACACCACGATTGAAGTGTGTCCGACCACTGGTGAAAATATTTCATCAAAGTCAACACCTTTTTTTGACTGAATCCTCTTGCAATCAAACATGCCTTATACGACCCATTCTGCCTTAGTTATTCCTTCATTTTTCTTGAAAATCCATTTACAAGTCACAACTCCCTTGTCAGTAGGCTGTTTGACCAATTCACAAGTCTGATTTTTCAACAATGACTTCATTTCATCTCCCATGGCAGCATGCCACTGAGATGCTTCTATACATGTCACTGCTTCCCTGTGAGTAGTAGGTTCAAGAACCTCTACCTCTTTTGTAACTTGGAGTGCATATCCACCAAATCATCATACCCATATATCCTTGGAGGTATCCCAACATTAGATCTTCTAGGCCTGCTGGCAGCTAGACTCTCTTGATTAATGTTTGTATGATGCCCTACTGAGGTCTCGGTAGGCTGGCTTGAATCGGATTCTGGTTCATTATCCAGATCAGTATAGTGTTGATTTGGATCCACTGATTGTTGCATATCAGTAGACTCCACCTGAAGCTCCACCTGTTTCTCAACACTCTCAGATTCAGCACTGGTTTGATTCACTAGACCTCCCCACTGATGAGTTTAACATAGAATTTTCATCAAACACAACATCCCTACTGAGGATTACTCTGGACTCTGCTGATGACCAAATTCTATATCCCTTCACTCCATCACCATACCCCACAAACACTCCCTTCTTAGCTCTTGGCTCCAACTTCCCTTCACTAACATGATAGTAAGTTGTACTTCCAAAAACCCTTAGAACTTAGTAGTCAGCAGGCTTGCATGACCACATCTCAAATGATGTCTTGAGATTGATCCCTGTGTGAGGACTCCTGTTGATTAAGTAGCAGGCTGTTTTTACAGCCTCTGCCCAAAATCTCCTTGATAAACCAACTTGAGAAAGCATACATCTTGCCCTCTCCAGTAGAGTTTGATTCATTCTTTCAGCTACACCATTCTGCGAGGTGTATTCCTTACAGTATGATGTCTGGAAATACCCTCAGCTGCACAAAATGAATCAAAATCAATCCAGCAGAATTCCAGACCATTATCTGTTCGAAGCTTCTTGATTTTCTTGCCTAACTGATTCTCCACTAGGGCCTTCCACTGCTTGAAGTTACTGAATGCATAACTTTTGTTCTTCATCATCACCACCCAAGTCATCCTTGAATAGTCATCTATGAATGACACAAAATATCTGTGACCACCCAATGACTCAACTTTTGATGGACCCCAGCAGTCTGAATGGATATAATCAAGTGATGCCTTTGTGTTGTGCAACCCTGCTGAGAACTTACTTCTGTGCAATTTCCCAAACACACAATGTTCACAAAAGTCCAGATTCTTGACCTTATATCCCCCAAGAAAACCTGCTGAAGAAAGAATATGCATACCCCTTTCACCCATATGACCTAGTCTCATGTGCCACAGCTGAGTCTGCTGAGACTGGTGAACTGCTGAGGATGCAACAACTGCAGTGCCAGATATAGTAGATCCTTGTAATACATACAAGGTTCCCCTCTTGATGCATTTGAGGACTACAACTGAATCTTTGAAGACATTCAGCTGTCCACCTACACCCTTGAAATTGAACCCCTTGTTGTCCAGTAGACTGAGAGATACCAAATTCTTGGTCATCTGTGGAACATGTCTTACATCTTTCAGTGTACAGAATTTACCATCCTCTGTCCTTAACTTTACCGAGCCAATTCCCACAACTTTGCAAACCTTGCTGTTGACCATATAGATTTGACCACCATCTATCTGATCATAAGTAGAAAACCACTCCCTGTTTGGACAAATATGGTAGGATGCTCCAGAATCAAGTATCCACACATCATTATGATGTGTAGAATCCCCTGAAACTAGAACCAGATCCTCATAAGATTGCTCAGTAGCCAAGGCTACTGTGCCAGAATTGCCTTCCTGTTGTTTCTTCTTCCTTGGACAATTGGACTTCCAGTGTCCCTGCTCCTTACAATAATTACAGACATCAGTAGACTTAGGACCTTTGGACCCTGATTTCTTTTTCTTCTTCTGTCCATATCCTTTTCCACTATTACTGCTAGCTACTAGCCCAGCAGCCTGACTGTCTTTCCCAGCAGCCTTGTGTCTAAGCTCCCTGGCATGTATGGCAGACCTCACATCCTCTAAAGCTACTATATCCTTCCCAACTATGAAAGACTGCACAAAGTTTTCATATGATGCCGGTAATGACACCAACAAGATTAGGGCTGCATATTCATCCTCAATTTTAACATCAATATTCCTTAAATCAAGAAATATTGTGTTCAGCAGGTCAAGATGTTCCCTCAGTGGACTCCTTCATGCATCTTCAAACTGAACAACCTCTGTTTCAACAACAACTTGTTGGTCGGTGACTTGGTCATATACAAGCTTTCAAGCTTCTTCCACAACTTGGCTGCGGTGTCTTCCTCGGCAACCTCGGTGATAACATAATCAGATAAGCACAACATGATGGTTGAATGTGCTTTCTCTTCCAGACTGGTATAATCTGCTGCACCTGTATTTGGTTTGTCGGATAAATGACACCACAAACCCTGTTGTTTCAACAGTGCACACATCTTGATTTGCCACAGACCAAAGCTGTTCCTTCCTATAAATTTATCGATTTTCACATTTACTGCTGACATATTTTCTTGCTAAAGATCACAACTTTATCACAGATCCTAGCACCTTACTGAAGGTCTTGGTGAAGATGAAGTTGACCGTACAGATTGTTTTCTCCAGAACCTTTCTCTGATACCACTTGTTATGACGGATGGAGATAACTTCAGATGCAAGAAATTGAAACAGATGCAATCAAACGCAAAAATCAAAGGAGATAACAGAAAAAGAAGAAGAACACAGATTTAACGTGGAAAACCCCTCTCAAAGTGAGAGAGATAAAAAACCACGGGCAGAAAAGAGATCTTTATTATTATGCACTGAGTTACAGATTTCACACACACAGACAATGCGACAACAACTGTATTTATAGGCACAAATCCCTAAACCCTAGTCGCAAGGAATCTTTGTCTGATACGCCATAAATACCCCTACACGCGTCTTCCTTTTAATGACACTGTATAGCTGTCACATAACAGAATTAACAGATTTGGGACCCTACTGTATTTAGTACTCAGCAGCCTTCACCCTGCTGACAGAAGCCTCAGTAGACTCCACCCTACTGATGCACAGAATTGAATACACTTCTCAGTTGTCCATCACACAGCTGAGTCTTGATTGGTTCCACCAGATGTAGAGTTTATGTCACTTTACTGACATGTACGTTATTAAATGTTATGATAGGAGATACTTTTTCTGTTAATCTGCTTCAGGAAACTGGAGAAAAGCTGCAGAGTTCTTTGCAAAGGATTTCACGTTGGATTACTTGATAGCAACCGCGAGCAAACCTCATGTGCTAGCATATTTTTGTTTGATGCATGTATTCTTCTTACTTTTCATGACCTTCATTTTGAAGGTAAAAATGAATTTGACATCAAATTATTCTTTTTTTTTTTGGGCTTATACGTATGCAATTGGAAGGTCTCAATTCTTAATGGAATTTTAATGGGAGGAGGAGCAGGGATTTCTATCCACGGTAGATTCCGAGTTGCTACAGAGAATACGGTAACTGTTTTCTTCCTACCCTAATTACGATGGCTATAATAAGGTTTTGTTAATAATACAAACCTTATTTTCGCAGATTTTTGCCATGCCAGAGACCGCTTTGGGATTTTTTCCAGACGTTGCTGCCTCGTATTTTTTATCAAGACTCCCTGGATTCTTTGGTAAGTGTGTAGAAAGTTGGATAGTAAAGGATTTTGTTTTTTATTTTTCTTTATTTATCTTATTAGGAGTATTTGTTTTTCTAACTGTATTAAAAAAGTCTTTCCACTCTTCAGTACACAGAGTGTCCAGTGTAGGTAGACGGAAAAGAATGCAAAGAAAAATGTCGAAAAGCAGACTTAAGTTAACCATACTATTGCACGGGTTTCTATTTCGGGTTAATTATTGATGTAGCACGTTCAACTTAATTAATAATGTTTTATTAATGATTTTAAATTAAGTGATAGCCTTATGGGCTTTTCTAGTGTAGGTTACTGATGATGCTGAATAATACACCATCGGTAAAACTAGGCCACGTACGTGTAATCTAAGGGTGAGTTAGGAGAGAAAATATGCAAGGCAAAGGCTGATAAAGATGGTGTTTTTGGTGTTATTTGGCTGAGTCCAAGAATGTATCTTAGATTGCCTACGTATCCTGTATAATGTTCCAGGAATCAAGCCTTACGTAGTTCCTGGAAGGATGTATTTATAGGCACATGCCCTCTTCTGCCCTAAACTTTGGGCGGTTTAGTCTATTGACATAATTACCCTTAAATGGGCCTTGCCTTCCTGCCCAAGTAACCTGCCTGGTGGTGGGCCTAGGAATCTGGACTGGAGCCCCTGGTATCGACTCGATGGGTGTTCGAGATCGGACACTTGTAGAATCTGCCGGTTGCTGTGGTCTTCACTGGCACGTCTCGTATCGATCCGATGTGGATAACTAACACAGACTTTTCCACAAGCCAGCCGGACCAATCAGATAATCCCACGTGGAGGAGTGAATCCCCGTATCATCATAAGCCCCCCAGATCGGATGGAAGCTCATCTCGAGTGCTGAGATCAGATCTGAAAATTTGAATCATCTTTCGACACGTGGTCTTCTCTAGGCGGGAATACAGCTGTCCTTCCAGCCGATGTAGACTGTTGTTAGGATGACGTCATGCTGTATTTTCATTAATGGGCGTGGGAAATGAAGCATTTTCCATTGGGCCACGCAGGGATTTTGTCCTTGAGACTCGCGTTATATATCCTATAACTGCCCCCAAATTCGCCCTTTCAAATCATTTAGAAGATTGACAAGCATAAAAAGGAGCCCAAGCCTCAGAAGTCTCTTATTCGCCATTTTCTCTCTGCCTTATTCCCTAACCGCAAGTAAGCCCTATTCTTACTTAGATTCTTCTTTGTTGGTTTATTTTCTTCATCTTTTCTCGATTCCATGTCTAGTAGCGATAGAGACTCACAAAATAGGGAAGAAATTGTCGTGGTTGAAGAAGAATCGTCGGAGCAAACGGTTTCTGAGCGTCCAACTGCCTTCGGTGAGAGAGCTGCCCGAGAAGAAGAAGAGGGAGGAGAAGAAGGATCGTCTTCTCGACCCGTTGCCAGACGCCAAACAAGGATGAAAGGCCAAGGACCGTATGGATGCATATCCAATCTGACCCAGGAGAAAGCCAAAGCCATGTGCTTACGATACGGCATCCCATATTCTTCTGCAAACATCAAGGTATCACATGGTCAATTCCAATTTGCATGTGACCTCCCCCTGGATTCTGCGCCATATACAAGGCGCAATTGAAGGAGGGGTTAAGGTTTCCCTTCGACCCGTGTCTCATAGAGGTTCTCCGACATTACAAGATTAGTGTTCCACAACTTGCTCCAAATGGAGTCATAAGCGTTATGGGATTCGTGCTGGCGTGTCGAATCGCCAAGGTTGAGTTCACGGTTCGATTATTCTGTCAATACTATGCAATCCAAAGCCTGCAAGATGCGGGATGGTATACTTTTCAGAAACGTCCCCTAACGTCGGAATTCGTGAGGAAGGTGACTTCGTCTCACGGCGAGTGGAAGCCTCAATTTTTCTTTATCCGACACGGGTTGGTGGACATCGACGTCTATACTTGGTTTAACAGGCCCAGAAATGGCATGACAGGCTCGGCCCTGATGCCCCTGATGGGTGTGGGGCTATCGAGAGCGTTCACCCCGACGTCGCAACTCGAAACCTGCATTCCCTATATCCCTTTGCTGACATCGAGACGGCTGGTCTGGGTGCTTATCTGGAACACGATGAAGATGTTCGAGTGTTGCGTAGGATACTTATCCACTCTGTCGAGCTGCTACACTTCTGTATTTTTTATTTTCTCCGTATCTACTTCTTTTAGATTGTGTTACGATGTCGAATTTTCTCTGTACGCAGTGGAATATTTCTAAAGCTGGATGCTCTGGGTAAAATGCCCGACCCCAAGACTACAGACCCGAAGAAAATCCAAGAACTGGTCGGCATCAGGTCGATGAATCCAGTATATGGTAGCATAGTCTCCGGAGGTCAGAGGACTCGGCTCGAGCTCCAACTCCTGCATCAACGTCGTACATTTTGAGAGATCAACCCGACGAGGCTCGGATGACGGAACAGACTGAGACGGACATCGTCCCGAGAAAGCGGCAAAAGACGACTGCGGTAAGGCACGGGGCTGGAAAAGAAGCCCGCAATCTCCTTCCTCGGGGCTCAAGTGGCGTCGAGGCTCTCCCTGCCATGAGCCTTGCCGAGATGGAGGCCATGACCCCCGAGGAACTAAGTGAATATCATCTGAAAATCATCCGAGCTGTAAGTCTTCACTCTTTTAATCGATTGTTTTAACTTGGTGATTTTGTCAATTTTGGGTCTTGAATTAACCTCGTTGTCTTTGTAGGATCGATTAACAACCAAAATGGCCATAAGCAAGATCGAGTCTCCATCCGCTGTCATGGAGGAGCGGAAGGAGAACATAGCCAAGCTGACATCCGACATCGAGAAGCAGAAGGCTAAGATCGACAAGCTGGATGATCGGCGCGCCAAGCTCGAATCTGAGTTGGCTACCTCTCGAGATGAATTATCGAAGGCGCGCAAAGATGTATCTGTCGGGGATACCGAGCTGGCAAAAATAAAGTCGGAGCTGGCACAGGTGAGGTCGGAGCTTGATGGGACAAAGGCCGAATTGGCGGGGGCAATCAAAGCTCGTACCGAACTTCAATCTCTCCTCGACAGTTTAACGACTCGCATGGAAAGCGCTAAACTGGATTTCCTGGCCTCAATGGAGCTTGAAAATGACTTGTCGCTGTTGATGAGTCAGGGCATGAAGGTAGGATTCACCATGGATCTTGACCAAGTCAAAGCGATCGACCCAAACTTTGATGTGTCCACCGTCGCGAAGGCCTACTTGTACGATCCTGAGGCCATTCCTCGTTACGGCCGGTATTTCACAGAGTTCAAGGCTGGCGTTTCCTTATACAACAAGTATGTGACCCCTGCTCTGGAGGGAGATGGAGCGGAGAACGTCGAGTCGGAAGAACAAGTCGACCCCAACGCCTCCACCTCAAATCAGCCAGCCGCTTGACGATCTTTCTTTGCTGCCACAATTTTTAATGATCTTTTATTGAACTCTTTCATTCGATCTGGTTGTATAACTTTGATATTTTTATTCGTCTAGATGCGTTTTTATCCAATTCGATCTTGTAGACTTGTGACTTTTCAATTTGCATTTTGATTCTTGAATTTAAATCTATGCTTTTCCATTGAATGTCTTTTGTCTTTTATTGATCATTTGTCTAGGGTGTAGTCTTTTCCGACTTAATTCCCTTGCAAACGTTGCCTTATGGGGTGTAGTCTTTTGGACTTAATTCCCCTGTGGCCCCTTGAAATGTAGCATGAGTACGTGACTCGTGGTACACTTGGATCTGGGTCGACCTAGCATTGTACGGCCTTATCGGCTTGACTTGGCTATTTGATCGGAGCTCGATTCGACGGTCCCGCCTTGTCAGGATTATGGGATATCGAATTAAGAAGTCCTCACTCGACTGTCGCACATCGTGGTGCTTATGATCTGGTCGAGTTAGGTATCCATCATAGGATCTTCCGTCCGCCTCGCATCGTGGGTTATTGGCAGGTCGGGAGTGATATAAGCTCTGTCAATGACTTGGCTTTTTTCACTATTTTTGTTTTAACTCCATCGTGTCGATGGCTCGTAGCTCGGAAGTGACATAAGCATTTTCAGTGACTGGGCTTTATTCACTATTTATTTCGGCTTCTCCGTGTCGAGGGCTTGGTGTCGTGGTCGAATTTTGTGCTTTTTCTTCTGCTCCCCTTTTCTTTTTAGTGAGCTTGTAAGTACAGCATAATTAAAAAAGGAAAACTGCTTCGATAAAGAGCATTGAAATCAAATGTCATATCGACTTGTTACAAACAATTAAGAAAGCGAAGTTGCAAAAGTCATAAAGTGAATGCAATTTAAACATAGTATTTTCTCAGGTTGGTGGTGTGCCAAGTTCGAGGCACTGTGCTTCCATCCGACCTGCCCAACTGATACGATCCTTTAGGATGTACCTTCAGAATTTTATATGGACCTTCCCCATTCAGCTCGAGCTTGCCTATTGGGTCCTGCCTGCTGGCTTCATTCTTCCTCAACATGAGATCCCCCACATGGAAGTATTTGTACTTCACCCTCGCGTTATAATACTGTGAGATCTTTCTTTTATAATTGGCCATTCGATATGCCGCAACCTCTCTCTTTTCTTCAATATTATCCTTCTCTTGAAGCAGATCAGTGGCATTTGTCTCGACGTTATATGCCAAAACTCTAGGCGAGGCTAATCCGAACTCTGCAGGTATTACTGCTTCGCATCCATAAGCCATGGAAAAGGAAGTCTCCTGTGTGGCCGAATTGGGTGCTGTTCGATCTGATCATAGGATACTGGGTAACTGAGCTGCCCAATCCCGACCTTCATCTTCCAACCGCTTCTTCAAGCCAAATTTAATTTGCCTGTTTGTCTGTTCGACCTGTCCATTGGACTGAGGTCGGGCCACTGACGTCGTTCTATGCTCGATCTTGAATTCTTTGAGCTAGTCCTGCACTCGGTCATCTAGAAATTGAGTCCCATTATCCGATATCATATACTTCGAAATTCCAAACCTGCACAAAATATTTTCCCATAGAAATTTCTTGATGGTCTGAGCTCTGATGTCAGTAAGAGCTTTGGCTTCGACCCACTTTGTGAAATAATCAACCGCGACCACAACATACTTGAAATTACCCGGAGCTCGAGGTAAGGGCCCGACTATATCGACCCCCCACTCGTCGAACGGCCATACCGATTCGATGGCGTTCTTCTCTTGTGCTTGTTGGTGTGTCACCACATCATGCACCTGACAAGCCCTGCATCTCATCACTAATCGATTGGCGTCCTATTGCATGGACGGCCAAAATAACATGCCAGTTTACATTTTCTTGCCAATATTCGAGCTCCACAATGATTACCACAAACTCCTCGATGTATCTCTTCAAGAAGATAAGCCCCTTCGTCTTCCGATGCGCATCGCATCCAAGGTGTTACGAATGATTTTCGATAAAGGACATAGTCAAATAGGGCATACCTGGAAGCTTGCAGTCGGATTTTTCTGGCTTGAGACTTGTCGGACGGGAGAATTCCGTCTTTCAGGAACAGAGCTATCGGATCCATCCATGTCGATCCCTGAACCACTGGTTGCACATCGATCTCATTATAGCTTCGCTCCGCTAGCATCTCTACCAAAACTTTCCTCTTCGACTTAATATTCGATGTGAGTTTAGACAACGCATCAGCTCGTTTGTTCTCACTCCGAGGTACCTGTTCGATGTGAACCGTCTTGAACTTCGATATCAACCCCTGAACCACTTTCAGATAATTCTTCATAGATTCTTCTTTGGCCTCATACTTGCCTCGTATGTGATTCTCTACGAGTTGAGAGTCACTATACACCAGGAGATTCTCGACCCCTAGCTTCGATGCTAGTTTCAAACCCGTAATCATAGCCTCATACTCTGCTTCGTTGTTTGTGGCCTTGAACTCGAATCGAAGTGCATAAGGGAACTCTTCTCCTTTAGGGCTAACCAACAATAACCCAGCTCCAGCTCCTTCTTTACTTGAGGCACCATCAACATGGATGGTCCACTGTTCTTCTGACGACTGTTTATCCTGCTCCAATTGGATCGACAATCCCTCGGCTATAAAATCTGCCAGAGCTTGACCTTTAATAGCTGTACGAGGTAGAAACTCGATGTCGTACTCAGCTAGCTCGACGACCCATTTTGCTAGTCGACCCGATGTCTCGGGCTTTGCTAAAATTTGCTTCAAAGGTTGGTCAGTGACCACAGCAATGGGGTGCGCTGAAAATATGGCTTCAACTTCCTTGATGCATGAACCAGACTTAATGCTAATTTTTCAGCAGGGGTGTACCTGATCTCGGCTCCATGCAATGCCTTACTTACAAAATAAACCGGAATCTGGCCCTGGTCCCCTTCTCGAACCAATACTGCACTCACTGCCTCTTCACAGATTGCTAGATAAACCAGGTGTTTCTCTCCTTCTCGAGGTGAAGACAGTGTTGGTAAATCAGACAAATATTCCTTCAAATCATCGAACGCTTTCTGACATTTCTCGTCCCATTGGAACGGACTTGCTTTCTTCAATAACTTGAAGAAGGGCAGGGCCCTTTGCGCTGATATCGACAAGAAACGGTTGAGGGCCGCCATCCGACCAGTCAACCGTTGCACTTCCTTCACGTTACGAGGTGTGGGCATGTTCTTGAGAGCTTCAATCTTATCTGGGTTAGCTCGAATCCCATCTCTTGATATCATATAACCCAGGAATTTCCCAGATCGAACTCCAAAAGTGCATTTCTTCGGATTGAACTTCATGTTCGCAGCTCGCAACACCTCGAAAACCTCTCTGACATTGACAAGAAATTATCCTATGGACTTTCTCTTGATCAATAAATCGTCAACATAAACTTCCATGTTTCGACCTATCAGCCCCTTGAAAATTTTGTTGACTGCCCGGTGATAGGTGGCCCCTGCATTTTTTAAGCCAAACGGCATTATCACAAAACAAAACGTACCAAACTCTGTTATGAATGTAGTTTTCTCTGAGTCTCGGGGGTCCATGAAGATCTGGTAATATCCCCTATATGCATCGAGAAACCCAAATACCTCGAAGCCCAGTGTCGAGTCGACTAACTGATCAATCTTCGGGAGCGGATACGAATCCTTAGGGCAGGCTTTGTTGAGATCTGTGAAATCCACGCACATTCGCCAGCTTTCATCTGGATTCTTAACCAACACTGGATTGGCTAACCAATCCGGATAGAATACCTCTTTCACGATCCCAGCAACTAACAACTTGTCGACTTCCTTCCTCACTGCTTCCTTCCTCGCTGGAGCGAGGTTTCTCTTCTTTTTCCGTATCGGCTTCTTTTTTGGGTCGACATTGAGCCGATGCACTGCTATATCTGCCGATAGGCCTGGCATGTCGTCTGCTTTCCACGCGAACACATTTCGATACTCGACCAGGAGGTTGACCAAGGCTTTCATGTCGGGGTGTGACAACCACTTCTCGATCTGGACCCCTTGGCCCTCCTCTTCTTTCCAGACACGGATCTCTTCTGTCGGATCGACAGAGACCCAGCTTCGGTCCTCCTATTCTTCCGGTATTAACTCCTCAACCAGCACTTGTCCAACTCCTTTTCCTTTAATTGTGACCAAACTACAATTCCTGGCTACCTCGATGTCTCCTTTTACCTCATGGGTACCATACCAGGTGGGGAATTTCATGCTGTTGTGGAATGTCGAGATGATGTCTCTGAGATCGTATAAAGCTGGTCGGCCTAATATCGCGTTGTATCCCGATGGGGCCTTAACTACGACATAGGTCATCTCCATTGTCCGGCCTTTTTCTCTGTCTCCAACTGTTGTCAATAAATTGATCGACCCGATATGGTGGATGGCTTGTCCTGTGAATCCAAATAGAGGGGTAGATAATGGCACAATGTCTTCATCCTTCAACCTCATGGCTTTGAAGGCTGAGTAGTAAAGGATATTGACGGTGCTTCCACTGTCGACGCAGACTCTCTTTACCCGACCTCGGCTTATTACCGCCTCTATCACTAATCCTTCACTATGGCTGTGCGAACTCGGAATATCGTCTTTGGGTCCATAACCCATCTCCGTTGTGAACCTGAGCCTCTTCGATTCCTTCGATCTGTCAGAAGACTGTCGAGTGGATCGAGGTCGATCTGACTCGTGTTCAGCCACAATCATGTTGACATCAAACCCGATGCGGTTATCTAGATGAGGGTCTCGATTTTGATCTTCCCGACTGTTATCTCGGCGTCTCTGATTGTCTTGACGCGGTGATCGATCCCTCTTCCCGTTATAACTTTTTCTTTTATACTCTCGACGACCCTTTGGTTCGTCCTTCTCGGATCTGTCGATCACCTCGTCTAATCGACCCTCTTGAATACAGGCATCAATATCTCTCTTCAAATCAAAACATTCCTCTGTGTCATGCCCCACATCTTTGTGATAGTCACATCTTTGTGATAGTCACAGTACTTGTGGGTATTCTTTCTCTTCTCAGGATCTTTGGACATTGGCTTAGGTGTTTGAGCAATATTTTTCTTAATCATAATAGCCAGCACCTCCCCCCGAGATCGGTTGAGAAGGATAAAATCTCGCTCTTTCAGATTCTCTTTCTTTCCGAGTCGATCTGTGATCGGAGCTGTTAACCGAACAAACACATTGGATTTCCCTTCATCATTTCAACCCTTTGACTGTCCCTTGGACTGGCCACGGGTGTCATTCCTCGAATTGAGACCAAGTGAAATGGTGTGCAGACGCACTGCCTCTTCACCTTGGCAAAATTTGTGAACTATGTTTACACATTCGTCTATGTCATTTGGCATCTTCTGGGAGAGCTTATCGTACAGCTTCATGTTGCACAGACCTCCAACAAAGGCATTGACCTACAGGGCATCGCTGGCATTATGCACTTTCATGGCCTCGAGATTAAAGCGCCTCATGAAATCAATGGTTGATTCTTCTTTTTCTTGCTTGATGTTCATGAGGTGGGTAGCGCTAAGGTGGAACTTCTTGTTCCCGATGAAAGCGTCTCGAAACTTTTGTCCCAGCTGTATAATACTTGAGATCGACCCTGGTCGTAGCTTGTGAAACCACTCCCGAGCTCGACCCGTAAGCAAGGTATCGAATGTTCGACACTTCATGGCGTCGTTGGCATTTCTCAATCTCATCAATGATATATATCAATACAAATGATCTTCTGGGTCCGTGGTACCGTCATAGGGTTCCATCTTTGGTGGCTTAAATGACTCTGGCATCGTATATATTTCGATCTCGGGGCTAAAAGGCGACTCGAGCCATTCTGTTACCTGCTCTTTCCCTACGATATGGTTGAACTCGTTTCGAATGCTCTCCTCGACCCGCCGTTGTTGCTTTTCATGTTCAGGACGCTTCTTGGTTATGCTGATTTCCTCTTCATCCTCATGCTCTTCTTGAGGATCAACATGCCTCTTTCCTCTAGCATTCTCACGCTCCTTTCGACCCGGTGGGTCTAACAGGTGTTCCTTGGGGGTATTACAAATTCCCTTACCTATGAATGCTGACGCCACCACTCTCTTCAAGACGTCTTCATCTAAAGATGCTAAATGATCTGCCATGTCTTGCAGCTGGGGTGGAAGCTGCGGCCTTGGGGGATTTGCCACTGCGGGTCTAGATCCAGTGAGAACTTCTTGAATCTGGGATGGAACCCCTGCTGGATCTACATCCGTGTGTTCCTCGACCTGCGGATTCTTATTGTTCGTCGGTTTCTTTCTTGCTTCTAGTGACAAATGATCTACGCCCTCCTTCTAGCGCCAAATGATGATGCTGAATAATACACGGTAAAACTAGGTCACGTGTAATCTAAGGGTGAGTTAGGAGAGAAAATATGCAAGGCAAAGGCTGATAAAGATGGTGTTTTTGGTGTTATTTGGCTTAGTCCAAGAATGTATCTTGGATTGCCTACGTATCCTGTATAATGTCCCAGGAATCAAGTCTTACGTAGTTCCTGGAAGGATGTATTTATAGGCACATGCCCTCTTCTGCCCTAAACTTGGGGCGGTTTAGTCTATTGACATAATTACCCGTAAATGGGCCTTGCCTTCCTGCCCAAGTAACCTGCCTGGTGGTGGGCCTAGGAATCTGGACTGGAGCCCCTGGTATCGACTCGATAGGTGTTCGACATCGGACACTTGTAGAATATGCCGGTTGCTGCGGTCTTCACTGGCACGTCTCGTATCGATCCGATGTGGATAACTAACACAGACTTTTCCACAAGCAAGCCGGACCAATCAGATAATCCCACGTGGAGGAGTGAATCCCCGTATCATCAGTTACCTAAGAGGGTTTTTTTACCCTATAAATAGCCTAAGCTTCTTAGATACTAGGTCGATTGTAATCATGAATATCATTTCTCATTTGAGAATTAACTATTTAAGTTTGGATTAGCTCGTTTTTACCCGTTATTGTAGATCTTCTACGTCAATTACCTTTTGAATTGACCTATGGTTTGACATATATTGATAGGACCTCGATCCCTAACACGAAAATGTATACTTTAGTCCTGTGGTTTCACATGAAGTGTTTATTAATATGTTTTCTCGGTTTAATATTGTCGTGTGAGAATTTGTTCGTTCAGGCGATTTCATATCCCTTTTGTCGGGTCTGAACCACCTTTTTTGGGATATTATTTTACATTTTTGGTTACTGAGTAGTAATTGTCTTGTATAATTCTTCAACTTCTAGAAACATCCATGCCACTTACTTCGACTTTTTGTAGGAGAATACGCAGGCCTAACAGGTTCTCGGTTGGATGGTGCAGAAATGCTTGCTTTTGGCCTAGCAACACACTTTGTCCCATCAGAGGTATATATACTAATTCTCTATACTTTCACGTGAAACTTAAGCACTGGTTTTTTTTTTTGGATGTCTGATGTCTAGTTTTTGCGTATCAGAGATTATTACCGCTTGAAGAAGCACTAATTGAAGCAGACACGACTGATCCCGACATTATCTCTGCAGTTATAAACAAATTCACAGTTGTACCGAAATTGAAAGAGGGCAGCGTATTTTATCAGTAAGTCTCCAGTTGTTTACGTGTTATATTTGATCCCTGTGGAATTAATTAATGTTAGTTTTCTTGTTGATGATTATTTAACTTTTTCCGTCCCTGTTTCTCCTTTAGATCAAGAACCATAAATTCATGTTTTTCGCGAGAAACTGTTGAAGAAATTATATCCGCACTCGTAAGCTACTTCTTTTTAAACTATTCAATTTATTAAAAAAAACAAAAAAAAAAATTGTTTATTTTAATTAATTGACTCTACTATATTGATAACTGCAAGCTCATGTGTTTAGGAGATGGAGGCTGCTAGTAAACGAGACGATTGGATTTTGGCCGTTATTCATTCATTAAAAAAAGCGTCCCCTACGAGTCTTAAGATTTCTCTCAGATCGGTATATATATATAGACTGTTGTATATTTTTATATTTCATTTTTTTGACATCATAATTTTTTAATTAACTTTTTTTGGGAGTGTTTCCATTGCAGATGAGGGAAGGAAGGCTACAAGGAATTGGTAAATGTCTTGTAAGAGAACACACAATGGCTGTCCACGTCTTGAAGGGTGAAATCAGCAAGGATCTTTTCGAGGTTTGCTTCACTATAACCTTTTTTTTTAGAATAATATACTACTCCTCCGTTTTTCATTAACTGTCAGAGAGAAGAATAAAGTGATTAATGTGTCTTAAATAGAGTGATAAAAAAATTACTCTTCGTTTCTTATGCATGGAAAATTATACCAAAAATTGAGTTATTAAAATAATGGGTAAATAAGGAAAAAAGTAATAAACGCTGCATTGGTATTAAATTGTACCTAATCGGTATGCACATATACTTGACGGACCGAACCGCAAGAAAGTCTGCCCAGGCCACCAGCAGGCTCGACATTAGGCTGGGGGCCGAGTCCGGTCTCCCTCAGCCCATGCCCGCACAATAGGCGAACATGATTCATGACATTAGCAAGGATAAGATCAGCACGCGATCAGGTGGAGGTTATCGCGATCAGCGGGCCCTCGTGCCCGACGACTGCTCGCTTGGCCCCTTTGGTTGTATTTAATTATGTCACATCATAGCTAATTATGTCTTATCGCCATTAGCCTAACTGTCATTAGTAATGCGCTATAAATATGGGCAACATGTAATTCACGAGGAAGATCGATGACTTAAAATTAGCAGATACTCTGCCAATTTGTCGACGGCCTGTGATCACACCTCTTAGCTTTTCTCCGGCGTCATACATTCATCATTATCATCATCACTCACCCTAGAAATCATACATATATAGCTAGATATCCATCATAAAAGCTTGACTACACGTTATTGATATTTCGACAATATCAGTTGGCTCCATTACCGGGAAAATCATCAAGTAAGCCTACTCCTGTAGCTCGCACCACCGCAGAATCTTCCGTCACGGCGTCTCCAACGAGTTTGCCATCCATCTTCAAGTCCCGGGATCAACAAAGGCTTTGATTTCTCGGGTTATACGGCCTAGAAATCATCGTCTCTAACATCTTCGAAGCGAGTTCAACGACATTAGCATTGATTTCGCTAATCTCTGCATCAATCTTCATCGAAATCATCTCAACTTGGAAGAACACCTTCGACACCATCTTCTAAGCTCCCACACGAGTCCTTCATACTTCCCCAGGTTGGTAGATGTTTTAGCAGGCTCAGCTCTTTATACAGTAGAGGATTTATACACCGAACACTTGTGGGAATCATTTGAGCATTATACCACATGAGCTTTCCATCGGATTCTGGGTTTAAAGTCTACTCCGGCCAGCACCATTTAAAGCTTATTACTCTACAAGTTACCTATCAAATCAACATGACTAGCGGGAAAGACTTAAATCCCTATCAGACCTGCCAAAGTGGCCCACCTAGACGCTCCATGTGGTAGCTCATCATGTCATAGTGACCGGAGTAAGGGACGTCACTCCGCTGAGAATAACCGCGGACGAGAGGACGGCCCCGACATGCGGGATGTGTTGACCAAAAAATTAAAGGCCCGAGAATTGGAATAAGCGGCCACAAGAAAGAGCCGCGGGAAATATGTCGGTGAGGCATCTCGCCGGAACTTCTAGCAGCGAACATATCTGGCTCTAGAGGCAAAAATGAATCCCAGTCCTCATGCGTTAGCATTAAGAGCCCACATGGAATACTTGGAAGACATGTGACAACATAACTTGCAACTCATGGCCGAGGGGTATAGTCCCTTTCCGGTTAGTAAATTTGTCTCTCCAACACCAGGTCAAACTGAGTTACAACCTACTTTGAATCCAAAAAGAACCACACGGTCACATCATGAAGAAAGAAATCATGCAACCTCTCACATCGATAGAGGAAGAAAGTCGGCTTTGGCTAACATTCGCCGTGCAGCTCCTGGGTGAGGTCACCTTGAACAGCCGGGTAACCCTCGACAAGTGCAAACTCGCACAGAATGACGAGGAGAATCACAATCAGGACAGAGCATCACCCGACCGATCTAAGGGCCCCAGAGGTCGTCAAAGAACTAGGGATAATGAGGCGGCAAATAGAGGAGTTACAGAGAGGCAAAGCTGTCCAAGAAACCAGACCCGCTTGGGGCACGAGTGTTTTACATCCGGACGTCTTAAAAGCGGCTCGAAGTTGATGAGCGTATTATCCGAACTTCACTAACTGTCACGGCACAATAGATCCCTTGGATTGGCACTCCTCTTTCTATAGAAAGATCAGCCTATACACTCCTACCAAGGAGGCATGGTGTATAGCGTTCATGGGTTCTATGCAAGATAGAGCGGCATCATGGATCCACAGCCTCCCATCAGGTTCAATCTTATTTTGGGATGACTTAGTAAATAAATTTACAGCGGAGTTTAAATCCATTTAATGCCCCAATAAAACACATATTGACCTTCACGAGGTCAGGCAGGGCGAGAACGAGTTTACCCACAGTTATTATGAACGATTCTATAAGGTCTACGAACAAACCAGAGGGCTCACGGACAATGTGGTGTTGACTACCTTTGAAACAAGGCTAAGTCCGGGTTATCTGAAGTCCTACTTTGCACTTAATCAACCCACAAACGCTCAAGAAATGCTACGTATGTCCAGAAAGTATATTGAAACGGCAGGGAATGAGGGATCGTCATCATCCCATAAGGGCAAACAGAGGGCTGAGCGTAGCCCGCCCAGGGATAGCCGCATGAATCGGGATCAAGATGTCAAACGGCCAGAAAAAGTTGATGAAAACTGGACTCCACTAAAGGTTTCTTGCACCCAAATAATGAATGAGGTAAGGGCTGAGCTCTCAGCCCCCTACCCGATGAAGCCAGACACACATCGTTATTAGTCTAAATACTGTGTATTCCACGAGGACCGGGGTCATACCACTGTCGAGTGTATACAGCTGAAAAGAGGGTTTGAAAAGTTGTTTGCACGGGGATGCCAATATGACCGTTTTAGAGGATCTGGTGGGGGCGCGAATCGAAATGATCGCCAGGCCTGCCAATATGACACAGTGATCCACACCAGATCAAACACCTTCCATCAACAAGCATGTTGAAAAGCCGACAATCCTACGGTGGAACGAGCACACACTCGCCTTTACCCGTAGCGAGCTCATAACAACAACTAATGTGGAAGATTCTTGCCTTAACATTTCAGTGGTCGTTAACAGAACATTGCAAAGCAAGGTTATGATCGATACGGTGGCATGCCGGGATATTATGTACTACAGCTGTTTCAAGGAGCTAGGTTTTGGCGACTCCAATCTTAGGCCGTATAGTGGCACTCTTGAGGGTTTTACAAATCACAGAATCCAGGTCAAATGAGCCATCGGTTTAGATATGCAGGTGGGAGACTATGCACATTTCCAAACGAAAAAGGTAACTTTCCTTGTTGTAGATCTCCAGTCAAATTATAACATGATCTTGGGAGCACTAGCTTTGAGGAAGTTTCAGATGGTTGTTTCTATCCCGCATCAGCGGGCTAAGTTTGACATGGAGGGCGGAGTTGGGGTTTCAGTCAGTGAACCTGTAGTGGTCCTCACTTTTATTCGTAACACGAGGAAATAAACCAAGAAGGCCTGCATCGAACAACCGGTAGCCGGCACGAGTATGATGAGGATGGTGATGGAGCTCATCCTCCCTAAAGTTGAATGTGAGACCTTACAAATAAGAGATGAACCGAATTTCACCGCCGACGGTGAGCTGGTTGAGGTAGTCGTTAACGATGCCTATCCCGACCAAAAAGTCAAGATAGGGGCTCATCTGCCAATAGCAGAAAATGATGTTTTGATAGCCCAGCTAAATGCAAACATTGATGCTTTTGCATGGGTAGTAACAGATATGAGAGCCATTGAGCCCAAGGTCGCACTACATCATCTGAACGCCGACACCACTTTCAAGCCAATACAGCAGCGGGCCCGACAGTTTACAGCTGAGAATGAGGCCTCTATAAAGGTAGAGGTTGAAAAGCTTCTTCAAGCTAGTATAATCAAAGAATTAGCCTATCCTACTTGGTTTGCGAACGTGGTGATGGTATAGAAACAAAATGGCAAGTGGAGGATGTCTGTCTACTTCACGGATATCAATAAGGCCTGCCTAAAAGATCCTTACCAACAACTCATGATCGATTTGTTGGTCGACACTATTACCGGGTTCGATACCCTCAGTTTCTTGGATTCTTACACTGGTTATCATCAGGTATGAATGGTTGAATCAGACAAGCCGTGGGGGCTTATACTATTACGAAATGATGCCCTTCGGGCTGAAGAACGCGGGCTCAACCTATCAGTGAATGGTAAATAAAGTCTTCAGCTCGCAAATCAGAAGGAATATGGAGGCCTACATAGATGACATGGTCATAAAGTCTCCAAGCGGCAGTCACGCTGCCGACCTCAAGGTAACCTTCGAGAACGTTCAGATGCCCTTAATGAAGCTCAATTCGCCGAATGCATATTTGGTGTGGGTCTGGCAAGTTCCTTGGTTTTATGGTCAATCATTACGGGATCGAGGCTAATCCTGAGAAAATTCAAGCACTACTCAATATGCGGGAACCGACCAGGATCAAAGAGGTGCAGAGACTCAATTTAAAAATCAGCTGAGAAATGTCATCCCTTCAAAATTCTCAAGGGCAGTAAAACATTCACATGGGATGAAGAGTGCTCCTAGGCCTTTCAGGCCCACATTGAATATTTGGGGAAGCCTCCACTACTGGTTAGCCCCACAAAGGGGGATGTTTTGCTTCTGTACCTGGCGGCCTCGAATCGCACTGTAGCCGCTGTTCTTGTAAAGGAAACCGGAATTCTCCAAAATCCCGTTTACTATGTAAGCAAAGATTTCAGTCATGCGTCAAAGGTCGGGTTTGTGCAAAATTTGACGCATGGGGCTACTTTAATTCACACACAGTAGTTGTCTCAACAGATAGCCCCTAAAATTTGACGCATGGGGCTACTTTGACGCATCAGCCTACTTGCTTGTCATAGCCCCATGCGTCAAATTTTGCACAAACCCGACCTTTCAGGTAGTTTACTTCGATAGGCTATCGAATTCATGGAGTTCGATATTCAGATTCAATCGAGGAAAGCAGTCAAGGGTCAAGCCTTGGCATATGTTTTTGTTGAGACAAGCTTCAATACATAAAAATAAAGCTCGCCGATGCCGGCGGAGCACGACCCAGTGAAGCTCGATTCAGCCCCGCAAAAACCTGATCATTTTTGGCAATTATATGTTGATGGAGCATCCAATCAAAGTGTATACAGTGCATGTGTAATTCAACTCGAGCCAGAGATGAAGGAGGAAATAGAAAAGGCTCTCAGGTTCGAGTTCCCGGCTACAAACAATCAGGCTGAGTACGAGGCTGTGGTCGCCGGACTTGAACTTGTAAGGAAATGAGTGTAAATAATGTGGAAGTCTTTTGTGACTCTCAACTAATTGTTGAACGAATCTCAACAGGATATGAGACACGATGCGGCATACTGGAAAAAAATATTGTGAGAGTGTCCAACAAATGAAAAGCGACTTTGACTACTGCAAATTCATCAGAATTTGCAGAGAAGATAAAGACCGGGCATATTACCTCTCCAAGTTATCTCTTGAGGAAGAAATCGCGGAACAATAATGGTAGAATATCTCTCTGCCTCCGCAATTGAAAAATCAGAAATCATGGACATCGGCGCATCAGCACCGGCTCCATGCTGGATTAATGAGATCCAGGCTTACATGGAATCGGGCAACCTACCCAGAGAGCTAGATAAAGCGCGCGCCCTCAAAAGAAGAGTGGTGAAATACATCATAGACAGCGGGATACTCTACAGAAGGTCCATCTCCAAACCTTTGCTCAGATGTGTCCGCGAGAAGGAGGTAAGAAAATTCTGACAGAGGGGTCACCCCGCTAGTCGCTCTTTGGCACAAAAGGTTGTGACCGTGGGTTACTACCGGCCTTCCATCATCAAGTATTCAGAAAAACATGCTAGAGAATGTCCAGAGTGCCAAATACATGCGGACATACCAAGATTACTGTCAGTAGGACAATCGATTATCGTCTCAGCATAGTTTGACATGTGGGGACTGGATCTTCATAGGCCCATTCCCAAAGGGAAGAGGTAACTGCAAGCTTGTCATCATGGCCGTTGACTACTTCACCAACTGGATCGAGGCCAAACCTATGGCGAGTATAGGAGCGAAGAATTCTGTTTACTTCATGCACGATCAGATATGGTTGCGGTTTGGGGTTCCATGAGCTGTGGTGTCGGACCACAGACCGCAGTTCAGGGATGAATTCTTAGCTTTCTGTAAAACACACAACGTCAGACATTGGCAATCTTTTGTGGTGTACCCACAGGGAAACGGTCAGGCCGAGGCTGGCAACAAGCAGATCATCAAAATGCCAAAAAAAAAGTATAGTGGAGAAAGCAGGCATATGGGTAGATGAGCTACCCGCCATACTTTGGGCTCTCCGCACTACAATCAAAATTCCAACCGGAGAGACACCTTTTTCTTTGACCTATGGATCGGAGGCCATAACTCCAATTGAAATGGCCCTCCCGAGTATCAGAGTTGCCAAATACAATCTGACGGATAATCTCCTCAATAGGCAAGTCGAGCTTGACTTAGTCAAAGAAAAGAGGGTAGCAACTTATCTCCGACTAGTAAATTATAAGCAGATCGCAAAAAGACATCATGATAAACGGGTCCGCGATCATTCTTTTAAAGTTTTTGAGTTTATTCTCTGCAATTGGAAGGCCGCTGGCCTTCAGCCTGACATGGGCAAACTTACAGCAAACTGGGAAGGTCCTTATCAGATCGCAGGAGAGGTCAAGAAAGGGACTTACATCCTTAAGGACCAGAATGGTTTCAAGCTTAATCGGCCATGGCATGCGGATAATCTTAAAAGGTACTACATGTAACGACCGGCTTGGGACATGGAACCATTTCTCTCGTGCTACATGAAAATGAACTCTCTTTCTTTTTAGGGTTATGGCTATCCTCATGTTTATGACATGAGTGGTTAAGCTTTCTTGTAAGTTTTGAGCTCACCAAACATGGTGTAACAAATCTATCAAAAAGGCAATGTTACGTTTTATCTTTTATATGTTATTTCATCTGTGAAATATATTCACCATTAGGACAATGCCATTTTCAATGAAATTTTTGAACAAGCGAGCACCAACTCCGTTAAAAATATGGGGCATACTTCAAAAAATTTTCAGTTATGAGCCAAACAGTTATTTTTGACAGACCGCAAATCATTATTCTGAGTCTTAACCAAAACACGAGGGCCTCACCCCGCAAATCATTCAGGTAAGCTTATGGATTAATAAGTTCATTTATTTTTGACAAGTCTACATATTACAAGTCTTATAAAAAAACCCGGGGGGGCGGATACCCCCACGTGCGAACTCGAGTCAAAAGATAGGATATTTTTGAGAAAACAAACACGTGGACATGCAATCAATGAACACACTCAACACTTTTACTACAAACAAAAGATCAACAAAATAGTTTTGCAAAGGCCGAAACGATGGCCATGAACAGAATGATAGAATTACCCAGTTATTACAAGCCAAATTTTGCGAGCCCAGAAATAAAAAGTTATAAGTTATAGACAATTTATAATCAGAGAGAATAAGGGCCTTCATTGCTGCGTCTGCTCTCATCAGGGTGAAGAGTCTCATCATGCACATTTTCACCTTGAAGAGATGGATGCAACATAGAATCAGTTGGGCTCGCCGCTGCTGGGTCCGGAATGCTTGGTGAGGTAGACGGGCCCTGAACACTCACAGATCCCACAAAAAAGGGTTCGTTAATCATGGCCCTTAAGTTCTCAGCAAATACAGGGGGAGGATTCCATGACGCTTCACCGTGCTCAGCCAAATCTACAACAATGGCCGTATGCTCTTCGTTGGTGAAAGGGATCTCAGCATGAAAAGGCAGAAGATGGGTATCATATTGGTCGGTGAGTGACCAATCTTTGAAAGTATTCAAAGAAGGGGCATCACTCCCAAGAGCCTTGTGAGCACATCGCACCAGATGACAAAAGCCCTCATCGTAACCAGCAAGGCTTGCAACACCAAGGATCTCCTTAAACTCAGCAGACTCCTTAAAGGCCGCGACTCTCTCAGCCCTAGCAACCACATGGGCATCTTCCAACTCGGTCTCCCTTCTTTTTGCAAGAGCTTTATTCTCTCTGGCCCATAGCTCGGCATCCCGCGTAGCACTTGCCTTCATCTCGTCAATAGTCTTGTTGTGCTCAAAGGTCTCTTTTTCAGCTTTGGACACAAGCTCAAATCGAGCCAACTCAGCGGCCTCTATCTTTGCTCGACGTTTCCTCTTCAACTCATGCAGCTCACTCTCAACAGTGCCTAGCTTAAGGGTAGCATCATTCACTTGATCCTCTAGCCTTCGAACTTTAGCTACGTCCTCATCCCTCTCGCGCATAAGCTCACTGTCCATGTGGTCAGCCTGAGCTACAGACGTGTTCATCTACAATGAAACAAAAGATTGAAGTTAGAAAATTCTCATTCAAACAAATGTATCTATAAAAAGACAACATAAAGCAACTTACAAAGGCAGTAAGCAACCCTATAACGTCCGCCAAGTCTTCCCGACATTGCAGATACCCGGCCTTAGAGCTCAGCTTGTCCGTCATCATTGTTCGGGCCCCAATCCCCTTGCCAATGTCTATGGCCACCTCATTAGGACTGTCTAGCCTCAAATTGCGTATAAAAGGGACCCGGGCAATCGCATCAGATAGTATGATCGCTTCTTCTTCGGTCACCGGCTTCTTAAAATCTGGGCATAACCACAGAGCTCGATTTGCTGCGGGCTGAGAGGAGCTCGCTGCATGTCGCTCTGTCACAGATTGGATGTTAGCCTAGGTCTTGTTTAAAGTTTCTTGGGCTACAGGAGCAGCTTTATGGCCTTGCTCGTTGCCGGTTCTGTTTCTTTTTCGATCCGGAACCTTCTCTGGACTATCGACGTTAATTGGCTCCATCTCAGAGGACTCAGCTGGATCAGCATCGGTCTGTGATCTTGACCGTTTTGGAGCATTATATTTTGAAGGCTCCTTAATAACCAAAGCCCCGGATTCGCCCTTGGCTTGGGATGTCATGTCCACAGTCCTGGTCTGCAAGCTTATTGTTGGCAATGCACGCTCGCCTGTTCTGGACAGATCTTGTGCCCTCTTGGCCTCATTCTCTTGTGCTTGCTCGAGCATATACTTACAGAGGCAGTTTATGTTCACCATATCTACAAAGTCGGACACAATCAGCACGTGGCATCAATGAAGGAAATACAAATATCAAATATAATGAAATAAAGCTAAGTATGGAAAACATATTGAACTGACACCAAATGTTGCCCGCACTCTAGGATCGCCTTCACACACCTTGTATTCGGAGGGAAAGCATATCCTATATTGGCTTTCTACATACCAATCAGGGTCACATAGCTTCAGGGCAACAAGAACAAATATATCCCCGGTTTCAAAACAAGTAATTCTAGCGGCCCGGATATAAGGTTCACTCATATCGAGCAAGGCACACATGTTAAAGGTCATTTCCAGCATGGGTATCTCCCTGCCGACGAACCCCATGAGTGCCATAATCCTAGCTATAAAGGTTTGATCCTCAATCTCCTCCTCATAGGCCTTAATGCTCTCAGTGTCCGGATCATCCCCTGTATTTTTCCTAAACGTCCAACCTACCATCGATTCAACTTTCATACAAGTTTCAAAAAGGATTCCGGTGCTATTTTGAGTTTTCCGGTGATCCTTCTTCTTGAATTGGCCGGATTCACTGCCTACCCACCGGAACCTTCTTGAAATGGCTGGATTCTTCATAAACCACCGTAGATTTCTTCTAAGAAGAGAGTAAAGTGGCAAAAAGCATTTAAGGGTTCGAGGTTGCCTCTTTATATAGGCCTGCTAGGAGCCGAACTGTCGCATCTTTAAATTCAAAATTTAAGCAAAGTAACTGCCATGCAGTTATTAAGGCGTTTCCCACCAATCAGAGATCAGGATCAATCAATTCAGCCATCACATCAAATTCAGGGTCAAGGTTACGCTTCGGACAACTCCCTCACTCAGCATGGTCACTCACAACTTAAGCCTACCCGCTTAATAGCGCAACACTCTTGTTTGTCCACTTCATAGCGCAACATCTAGTAACGAGTCGCTTTAGGCCGTAAAAGTTTCCTAAACCCGTCCGCATGATAGTGCAGTTCCAAAACTCGTCCGCTTGATAGCGTGGTTCCAAGCCTGTCTGCTTAATAGCGCAACACTCATGTTTGTCCGCTTCATAGCGCAACATCTAGCATATTTATGACCTAAAGTTGCCTAAACCCGTCCTCTTGATAACGTGGTTCCCAAGCTTGTCTGCTTCAAAGCACAGCATTTAAACGCCATAGGCGCTGATCTAAGCCGGATACTATAAAAATCGGCATTAAACTCCTCTCTCCGAGGTCACCGGACCACAGTATGTAAACTCGCCTATTATTCTACTCCCCGTCTTCCTTTTTGCAAACGCAAGACACGGAGTAAGGGGCCATTGATATATCATCAACAATCTTACGGATCCTACAAATGACCGAGCAAGGTTCCCGCTTATACGGCAAGATCGACCTCGGTATGCACATATACTTGACGGACCGAACCGCAGGAAAGTCTGCACGGGCCACCCGCAGACTCGACATTAGGCTGGGGGCCGAGTCCTGTTTCTTTTAGCCAATGCCCGCAGAATAGGCGAACATGATTCATAACATTAGCAAGGATAAGATCAGCACGCGATCAGGAAGAGGTTATCGCGATCAACGGGCCCTCGTGCCCAACGACTGCTAGCTTAGCCCCTTTGGTTGTATTTAATTATGTCACATCATAGCTAATTATGTCTTATCGTCATTAGCCTAACTGTCATTAGTAATCCACCTATAAATATGGCCAACATGTAACTCACGAGGAAGATCGATGACTTAAAATTAGCAGATACTCTGCCAATTTGTTGACAGCCTATGTTCACGCCTCTTAGCTTTTCTCTGGCTTCATACATTCATCATTACGATCATCACTCACCCTAGAAATCATACATATATAGCTAGATATCCATCATAAAAGTTCGACTACACGTTATTGATGTTTTCGACAATATCATAAATTGACCGATAAATAAAAACAAAGCGAATTCGGAAAAGTGCCGGTAAAAAAATGGAGGGAGTGCCTCCGTCCGACAAAAAATATCCACTTTTTGTGTTGCACAGAGTTTAAGAAAACAATTAATGAATCGTATTTTAAATATTAATTGATATACATACCTATATTTCATAATAATGCTTGTTTTGGAATATAAAAATAGTATAAAAATGTAGTTGGGTTCTATTGGCACCCATTATTTGATTATTTTTCGAATGAAAAAAACGTCGGTGCCACTGGTGTTAGTTGTTGAACACTAACGTTGGTGTTCAACAACGAACACTAGTGGCACCGACGTTCCTTTATTAAATCAACGTGGTGCCGAAATAATTTTTTATGGTGCCGGGAGTAATGTGGTGCTAGTAGTAAACAGTGGTGTGCCAATAGAACCCCCTAAATGTTTGATAGAGGTATATTTGGAAATTATGCATTGATTTTCTAAATAGACACTTTTTATGAAACAATTTATTTTCAAAAATGAACACATTTTGTGGGACAGAGGTAGTAAGTTTCTTTTTTATTATCCAAAAACTTCTATAAATGAATGGAAGACAAGTTTCGTATATATGCCATATCCTGGAGAAGAATTTTGGTGTGGGAGTGATTTGAGAGGTATACTAAGTGGAGGGGTGTGATTAATTCTCACACACTCTCTCAAACGTAGTATGTGTGACATGAATTAATCACATCCCTCTTTTTGGTATACCTCTAAAATAACTCCCCCGCCATAACTCTTCTCCATATCCTGACCCTCTTCAAGTTTGCTTCAATATAACTACATTAATCAAAATCATTTACAGGGTTGCAGAGCAATCTTGATAGACAAGGATAGGAACCCCAAGGTTAGTTGCACAGTGTTTTTTCATTTTCCTTCCAAACTCAACCATAGCCTTAATCTGATATGCCTCCCCCCTCCCCCCTCCCTTGATTTTGCACTCAGTGGAATCCGTCAAGGTTGCATCTTGTTACGGAGGATATGGTTGATAAGTACTTCGTTAACATAGATGATTATGAACTGAAACTCCCAAGAAGACACGACTTATCTGCATACGCAATGGCAAAGCTCTAATTCAAACTGCCTTACACTGTAATTCATGCGTCTATCACCTGGGTTAATTTATAAAATAAAAAAAACAAAAGACAAGAGACAAGAATACGAGTCGTCAGAAAAACACTGGTATGAGAATGTGCTAGAGTGTATATATATATATATATATATATATATATATATATATATATATATATATGTATATATATATATATATATATATATATATATATATATATAGAAATGAGTTCATATACATACCTATTGATCTATGCTTACCGTACATACTACTAAAATAGTGCATCTGATCACTATTTTAGTGCACCTGTTATTGTTTGAGTGCACCTAGTTAATGAAGCGGGGGAAATCTGCTATTAGGTAATACTAGAAACCTAACTAGAAACCTGCTCCTCAATTTGTAGTTGCACTGAAACAATAACCAGGTGCACTAAAATAGTGATCGATGCACTATTTTAGTAGTATGTACGGTAAGCATGGATAGTATGGTATGTAGGGGAACCCAACCCTATATATATATATATATATATATATATATATATATATATATATATATATATATATATATATATTATTTTATTTTATTTTTATAAAAATGTTGTAACAATATATACATTTTCTAGAAATCTTGTTCGAGTATTTATGCAATAATATACTTGTTTAAAATTTATATATCAAGTTCAAGTCAAGCAAACTCATTCGAGATCCGTCAATTAATCAAGTTCACTTACTAGACATCGATACAGCTGATACAATTGTCTCTACCTTATGACTCCCATTTCACCACCTTATATGCACAACAAGTAATTTTTATAGTGAATTCCGTCCTTCCGACACCCAATCTCCTGGGGCTTCCGGAGGGTCCACTTGCCCCGGACCCCACATCCGCGGTCACAGGCCCAATGCTCAGCTAACCCGACTGTGAAATCCTCGGTGGGCCCATCGAGCGAGTACGAGAACGAGAACGAGAACCATGCCGCCGAAGCGGGAACTAGACATGCCGCCGAAGCGGGAACTAGCCATGCCGCCGAAGCGGGAAATGTATAAGTACAAT